>BSYO01000007.1:5822645-5859360 GCA_033239525.1 Nepenthes gracilis | reverse complement strand
AGGACGCACCTTTAAGTCGTTTATCAATTAGGCGCATCCAAATGCTCAATCCACCGCACATGCATCCTCCATGCATCTTTCAATACTCTTTAAAAATATATCTGATTTGAGCGTCGGAGGATTTACGGCGGGAGCAACTCCCACCGTCCTCTAACCCCTTATTTTCGGTTGTGTTGCATGTGGATGCCAATCTTGTGTTTGCATGTGGCAAACTTGTGATAATTGGCCAAAATTTTGAAGGATTATGAGGCAAAGTGGAGAGAGGAAGAGAGCACTGACGGCACTCGCGTGAGCTGCCATCGCTGTCATCCCCGTCTCCGGCGGCTGTCGCCATGACCAGCGACGCCGCTAAGGTCAGGATCAACCTCTCTGGCACTCCATCTCACAGCTGCCTGGCCAAAAACCTCTCCGGGATTTATATCTCACAATTGCACTAAAAAAAAGCTCTCCGGCTTTCCATCTATGACCCAGCTGGGCACAAAAAGCTCTCCGGCTTTCCATCTCTGACCCAACTAGGCACAAAAAGCTCTCCGGCTTTCCATCTCTCACCCAATCGGGCACAAAAAGCTCTCTGGCTTTCCATCTCTCACCCCACAGTAGCTTGAAAAGCTCTCCAAAAGCAGCATGGTAGCTCAAAGCGCTTTAAAAATCTCTCACAAATTGTCAGTCGGTATCTCCCTCTCACAACCAACCGACACCCAACTTCACTCCGGTGTTTCCTCTCTGCTCTGCCCTGCTATAGTGTCACTCCGATATTTTCTCTCCACTCCGCCCGGTCACAACTGCGAACCAACACTTCCTCTCACAAGCAGCTGGCCCAAGTTACAATCCGAAATTCCCTCTCACAAACAGCCGGTTTGACCAAGTTGCAACCGGTTTGACCAATTTGCTTCCAGAACTTCCTCTCACAAACAGTCGGTATGACCAAGTTGTAGCCGGTTTGACCAAGTTGCTTTTGAAACTTCTTCTCACAAACAGCCAATTTGACCAAGTTATAATCGATTTGACCAAGTTATAGCCGGTTTGACCAAGTTGCTTTCGGAACTTCCTCTCACAAACATCCGATTTGACCAAATTGCTTCCGGAACTTCCTCTCACAAGTAGTCAGCCCAAGTTGCATTCTGGAATTCCTTCTCACGAACAGCCGGTTTGACTAAGTCAAGCTGGCTCCCGCGGAAGCATTCCAGAATTTTCACTCACAGCTGCCCGGCCGAAAACCTCTCCGGGATCTATCTCTCATAGATGCTTGGCCAAAAACCTCTCCAGAATTTATCTCTCAAAGCTGTCCTAAAAAACTCTTCAAAAATTTATCCAAAAGCAGTACAAAAACCTCTTCAGCTAAGCAGCCCAAAAGCTCTATGGTGCTAAGCAACTCCAAAGCTCTCCGGCGCTAAGCAGCTCAAAAGATCTCCGAAAATTTCTCACAATAGTACGAATGATCTCTGGGATTTTTCTTCTCCTGGATTTTCCCTCTCCGGTTAAAGTACTCCGAGATTTTCCTTTCACAGCTGTTGGTTAAAGCTCTCAGGAATTTTCCCTCTTCGGGATTTTCCCTCTCCGGTTAAAGCACTCCAATATTTTCCTCTCGCAAATGCCCAGTTCTAGCTCCATTCCAGAAGTTTTCCTAACAACCACTTTGGTGCTTCAACTCTCACTCAGCCAGACTCAGGGGCTCTCCGGCACTTCAACTCTCAGAAGCACTTTGGCACCCAGATCCTCTCCGGCCTTATCCTCTCTGGTGCTGACTACCACTCCAGAAGTGGTGCAAATCCTCTCGGAAGATGGCCATTCCGGAAGTCTGAGCACTCCAGAAATTATAGCACTACAAAATATAATCACTTCGGAAGATTTTTTATTCTGGAATTCTTATCACTGTGAAGTCGCAGCCCACCCCGAAAATATTGTCACTCTGGATGTTTTATTCATTTCGGAGACTTTCATCCACTCCGAAAATCTTATCACTCCAGAGATTTCATCTTCTTCTGAAACTTTGTCACTTCGGAGATTTTTATCCTCTTCGGAAGCTTAGTCACTCCGGAGACTCTCATCCGCTCCGAAGACTCTGTCACTTCGAAATTTCATCTCTCTCCGGATTTTAGTGACTTCGGATGTTTCATTTACTCTGGAGATTTCATCCACTCTGAAAATCTTATCACTCTAGAGATTTCGTCCTCTTCGAAAACTTTGTCACTTCGGAGATTTTCATCCTATCCGAAATTTTTGTTACTCCAGAGACTCTCATCCACTCCGGTCAGAATTTTATCACTCTGGATTTTGGATTCGCTGCCTAGGAAATTCGTCTCCGAAATTTAATCACATCGGAGACCCACATCGTTTTCGGAGATCTCATCACTCCGGAGACCTCCATCCTCTCTGGAAGATCTCATCACTTCGGAGACCTCCATCTTCTCCGGAAACCTCCATCTTATCTGGAGATCTTGTCACTTCGGAGATCTCCATCCTCTAAGGAAAAATCTCATCACTCTGGAGGCCTCCATCTTCTGCGAAGATCTTGTCACTTCGGAGACCTTCGTCCTCTACGAAAATTTCATCACTTCGGAGACCTGCATAGTCTCTGGAGATCTTATCATTCTAGAGACCTCCATCCTCTTCGGAGATCTCATCATTCTAGAGACCTCCATTCTCTCCGGAGATCTCATCACTCCGGGAGACTTTCATTCTCTCCGGAGATCTCATCACTTCAGACACCTTTATTATCTCTGGAGATTTTGTCACTCTGGAGACCTTCATCTTCTCTAGAGATCTCATCGCTTCGGGAATTTTACTTCGGAATTCTCTTAAGGCCACATCCCACAATAATACATCCAACTAGGAGTGACCAAACCCAATACATCGGCCTTTGTTAACTGTCTTTTAACAGTTTCAACTGCTTCAATTTACGCCTATCCCAAGATGTTACACTGGGGGATTTGCCCTTCAACTCCCACGTAATCAAGGCTATCCAGCATCCACAGAAAAGCCTGTGAACTGATAACCTCGTAGCCACGGTGGCTACAAACGACAAGGCCTGATAGTGGCCAGAAAATCGATTCAGTCATCAAGCACTGATGAAAGCCAAGAGGGATATGGTCCATGCCACTCCAAGAACATGGCACACCATCTACTTTGAACATCGACAACGATTTCAAGCCCGATCTAGGTCAGTTTTGCATGCATAATGTTGCCTGCTTGAATTATGTTTTATTAATAGCATAATCTTTTTATCTGCTCATATGAGTATTCGCATCATTGCATATCTTTGAGTGACCTAGACTGCCCCTAAATCGGGAGAATTCTTATTCACCTGTCAACGAACCTTGGTTCCAAACTAAGCGGCCCAGAGGTGGTCAAATTTAAACCTCGATTCCGTACTAAGTGGCCCTTATGAGGTCAAATTCGAACCTCGATCTCATCACCGAGCAGCCTATACATGGTCGAACTTAAAATCTTAAGGGGCTTTTCAGCATGAGTGCGGCGACCTCCTCCCGAAGGAGTGAGCACCATAAGTCAACGATGGTCAACAACAGAATATGACCAGACACATAAATGCCACGACGTCCTTTAATAGGACCGAGCACCGACGGGTACATGCAGACGATGGTCTAGGCTAGTAAAAGTTCGACGTCAATAGCCTGAAGGCATAGCCGGCAACCACCCTTTTGTCAGCTTACGACATTCTCTTGGTAGGGGCGAGTGCGACTAATTAGACGCACGTATAAAAACTTGGCAACAGTAACCGCAATATTTAGACAACAATGTTATCCAAACCGACACATAGAGTCCCATTAGAAATATGTCGGGGGTTAAAAATTTTGAACCATCCTGCATGGGGGACTAGTTGTGGATTCAATAAACTCGGCCCAAGAAAAAAGTCGAGATGAAGTAACGGCCCAATGAAATTCAGCCCAAAGAGGGCCCAGTGGCTCAATGATTTCGGCCCAGAAAGCAAGCCCATGTGCCATGCACAACTTACCCATTCATCCTTATCCACGGAGACGGTTCAACATGTGGTTATACTGTTTGATAATCCAATCGCCCCACTCTTCTATAAATATCTCTTTTATTCTCACGGAAAAGGAAGAGGAACAGCTGAATGGACCAAAGTGAAAAAACGGCCGAAAACGGCAAGAGAGAAAGAATCCAAAAAAAATAGCAAGAGAAGAGAAAAGAGACGGAGAAAAAGGGAGAAAAAGAAGGAGGCCAGCCTTCATTTGAAGGAGGCCAGCCCTCCATCTTAGGAAAGTGAGCCCTCCTTCTCAGGAGTCTATTCTTTCATTCCAGGAGTTTTATCCTCATTTAAGGCATCTATCCCTCATCCAGAAAGCTCATCTCCACCATTTCTTCTAGGATCCATTTCTCTTCTCCATCCAGGAAATCTTCCATTCAAGTGATCGACCAGAATACTCCAGTGATCCCTTAAACAGCTGTACAGTTTACAACAGCTCATCCAAAATGCCCCTTTGTAGGCGCATTCCTAAGTCACCCATTTACTAGATCATCTCTAAGTCGCCTTTCTGATGGCACACCTCTAAGCCGTCCATCAATTGGGTGTATCCAAACGCTCAATCCACCACACATACATCATCAATACATTTTTCTGTACTCTTTGGAAAGGCATTTGATTTAAGCATCGAAGGATTTACGGTGGGAGCAATTTCTACCGTTCTCTAACCTCTTATTTTCGATTGTATTGCGCATGGTTCAAGTTCGAGGCTATAAAGACTGGATCCGCATCAGATCAACCAATACGAAGATCCGAATCGCGGCCAACCAATCCGTAGGACAACCCGAATTCTTGAAATGCAACAAAATTATTATCCCAATGTTTAATTACTCCAATTATAGAAATAATAATTTTAGAAAACATTTACATATTTTTAAAAATAAGGAACAAAAAAGACTAACTCCCCTAATATTTTTTATTCGTGATTGTTCATGAATAACTAATTTTAGATTTTTATCTACTATTATTTCAAACTAGACCCGATCAAAATTAAATTCGGACAAATATAGTTTAAATTTAAATAAAAATTTATAATTGGTAGGTTGGGTTGGGCTAGACACGATCCAATAAATTATACCAAAAATCATAACCGTACCCATTTATAATTTTAACCAGGTTGGTTAGGATTGAGATATGAGAATTTTTTATTTCTTAAGTATTTTTCTATAAAAATTCATAGTTATAGAAAGATATCTAAAAATATAAAATATTTTAAAAGTTATAATATGTACATTAAAATAATACTTTAGTATGTATTTAAATGATGAATTATTACATAATATTATTAATTATATGAAAATAAATTTTTAACTTCACATTTTTTTAAAATAAAAAATATATTTACAGTGAAATACATAATCTAGTATGGATTGACTAGAACGGATGACTTTATCTATAATTATATTCAGTCTAAAAAATGATCGGATATAATTTTGGATCATATTTGTTTATAATATTAATATAAATTGATAGAATTCTATAAAATTTAGGCTCATTAGGACAATACCAATTGGGCAATTCAATTTAGATTGTCTCCATCCTAAACCTTCTAAAGTATGTCATAATATAATTTCTTAGGTAGAAATAAAAAAATTATTTTATACTAATTTATGAGTTATTTTCTTGTTATTATTATTATATACTAAGTAATATAAAATTAACTCATAATTTAATTTACTTATTTAAAGTAGATGGGTATGAAAATCTATGGGCCGGTTTAGAATTTAGTCTACTGAAGAAAAAAATGCCCAAATAGCGACGGTCTATCAAAAGAATCTATAAGCCCAAGATCCACAATACACTACGATTCACTCAAGCGGTTCAACCTGAAACCGTCCAGTTGAAATCAAGCAATTAGGATTAATCAATGGGTTGCCTCAATGGTTATGATTCCCAAATTAACGGTCGATAATCATTACAACTCAGCGAATATTTGTAAACAATGGTTACCAGCATAACTCTCCTCATGATTATTGGGGCACTAAAATGTAGTCGATAGTGACACAGTAACTGTCTCTCATAATTGTAGAACTATGACACCAACGGTGGCTAAATCGGCACACATTTTATAAATATGTCCTTTTCTTCACAAGAAAATGGGAGAAGGAGAAAAAAGAGGGGACTCCGATTAGAAATAAACGCTTAGACTCTCAAAGCTACTCTCTCAACAAGTGTACCGAGCTCTCAAAAGCCACTCAACCTTACAAGTATAACTAAAGCCACTCATTTCATCAAGCGTATCCATCGGAGTCTAGTTTTTAACCAAACACTCAATCTCCAATCACTTGGATCCACATATCATTTTTTCTTCATATCTTTCTCTACTCATTGGAAAGATTAATAATTTTAACATCGTAGGATATATTTGAAAGTGAATCTCATATTTCTTTAACTTTTTGTTCATTCATTATGATGTTTAAGAACAAAATTTAAAGTAATGAAGATTGAATCTACTTCTAGTTGGACTCTTGAATTAGGTGGCTTCCTAATTCGTTCGGTAATCCAAATCCAAAAAAATATCAAAAGTAATTAATTAAAAAAAATATTAATTTTTAACTCTATTTTTATCTTTTTTACATTCTCTTAATACAATTATTTTATTTTAATTTTATTTTATTCTATCAATCAAAGGTATGATATTAAGGAAGCTCTAAATGTTACTTTGATATCAAATGAAGCGCTTTCTTTGTTTTTTGGGGTTTCATTAAACTAATTTTGTTTGTTTTTTAAAATAGTATTCATTTTTACATTAAAATGTGAAAAAATATTAGCTACTAAATTGTAATATGGGCATCAAGTCAACGTAAATTCAACCGTATTTTTTTAAACTGAAAAAAACTATTTTTAAAAATATTTATTAAAGAAATTTTTAAAATATTAAAAATTTATTTTAAAATAGTTGTGATTTAAATTTAAAATTAAATTAAATAAATATTTATTTAAAAATAAATAACCCAAATTAAGAAAAAATAAACTATTTCCTTTAAAAATAAATCACTTTGATTCGTAGAAACATCATTGCATGTAGACACCACGCTTTTGTTTTTTGGGGTTTAAATAGACTAATTTTGACTATTTATTTTTCTTAAATAGTATTCATTTTTACATTAAAAAAAAAAAAATTTCTTTGTCACTTTAAAAATGGTAAATTGTGATATGGGCATTAAGTCAATGGCTGTTTTGTTTTTATTTTCCATCTATTAAATAGACATTAAATGGGACTAATTTTGACTATTTATTTTTCTTAAATAGTATTCATTTTTACATTAAAATGTGAAAAATTTTTTGTCACTAAATTGTGATATGGGCATTAAGTCAATGGCGTGTTTTGTAGAAACTTGGAACCCGGAGACTCCATCTATTAAATAGATGGGGTTTATTTTTTTCTTAATTTAGTATATTTATTTTTAAATGGATAGTTATAATTTACCTATTTTTTAAAAATTAAAAATTAACTAAAATTAGTTATTAAATTATAATTATTTATTTAAAATAAATAACCTAAAAAATGGTTCCCACTTTTTTAAATACCCTTTAAAAAATGGCACCCACTTTAATTCGTAGAAACACCGTTGCATGTAGCCACCATGCTTTTTTTTTCTTAGGTTTAAATAGACTAATTTTGATTATTTATTTTTTAAAAATAGTATTTATTTTTCTGTTAAAATATGAAAAAAATTTTGTCACAAAATTGTGATATGGGCGTCAAATCAATGGCGTGATTTGTAAAAACTTGGAGCCAGGGGATTCCATCTCTAAAATAGACGGGGTCCATTTTTTCTTAATTTAATAAATTTATTTTTAAAATGTTAGTATTTATTTTTATGTTAAAATGTGAAAAATTTTTTGTTACTAAATTATGATATGGGCGTCAAGTCAATGGTGTGTTTTGTAAAAACTTGGAACAAGGGGGCTCCATCTCTTAAATAAATGGGGTCCCTTTTTTTAATTTAATGCATTTATTTTTAAATAGATAGTTATAATTTAACTACTTTTATAAAATTAAAAATAAATTAAAATAGTTATTAAATTATAATTATTTATTTAAAATAAATGACCTAAAAAATGGTACCCTCTATTTTATATACCCTTTAAAAAATTTTCATTTTTCTTAAATAGTATTCATTTTTATGTTAAAATGCATAAAAATTTTTGGCTTATATTGTGATATGGTCATCAAGTCAATGGCGTGTTTTGTAGAAACTTTGAACAAGGCGGCCCCATCTCTTAAAGAGGTAGGGTGCATTTTTTTCTTAATTTAATACATTTATTTTTAAAATGTTAGTATTCATTTTTATGTTAAAATGTGAAAAACTTTTTGTTACTAAATTATGATATGGGCGTCAAGTCAATGGCATATTTTGTAGAAACTTAGAATCGGGGGGCTCCATCTCTTAAATAGACGGGGTCCGTTTTTTTTTTAATTTAATATATTTATTTTTAAATAAATGATTATAATTTAACTACTTTTAAAAAATTAAAAATTAATTATTAAATTATAACTATCTATTTAAAATAAATCACCTAAATTAAAAAAAATAATATCTATCTTTTTGAAAGTTAGAGCCCTTTAGTCTGTAGAAACTCCATTGCTTGTAGCTACCCTGCTTTTGTTTTTCTAAATTTAAATAAACTAATTTTTATTATTTATTTTTTTAAATAGTATTCATTTTACGTTAAAATATGGAAAATTGTTAGCCACTAAATTGTGATTAGGGCCATCAAGTCAACGGAGACGAAGATTATTGGCAGTCTCCTGGAATATCTCCCGACTTTTCGCACACTTTTTATATAGGCAAAGCAATAATCAAACACCACTGGCAAAAAAAAAAAAAAAAAACAAAGGCCCTTTACTTCTTCTATTGTGATTGAAGTTTACACAAAGAGATCATAGTAATGGAGAAAGAGCTACAAGAAGCTGCAGTGGAAGGTAACGTGACTTCTCTGCGAAACTTGCTCAGTCGAGACCATCTTATACTCGATAGATATATAATCGCATGTTTTGCAGAAACTCCCTTACATATAGCTGTCATGCTCGGTCATCGGGAGTTCGCTGAGGAGCTCCTTAAATGGAAACCGGAGTTGGCATGCGAGCTTGATTCCAAGAAATCAACGCCTCTTCATCTAGCATCGGCAAATGGGGGATGTAGAGATGGTGAAACTCTTGCTCTCTGTGAATACTCAAATGTGTCATGCTCGTGATGGACGCGGACGGAACCCTCTTCATGTTGCAGCCATGAAGGGCCGGGTTGATGTATTAAGAGAGTTGGTTCTGGTCAGATCTGAGGCGGCATGCATCCCCATTGACGACGGCAATTGTGAGACCATTTTACATGTGTGTGTGAAGTACAATCAACTGGAAGCCTTAAAACTCCTGCTGGCTGAGACTTCAGCATGTGATAATGCAGAGTTCATTAATTCCAAGGATGGCAATGGTAATACCATCTTGCATATGGCCATCATTGACAAACAGTTTCAGGTATTTCTATAAATTTTAAATATTTCTGTATCCAATTGAATTTGATCTGTAGTTTGATTTTGTTTGCGCATAGAAAAAAATAAAAAAAGAGATGACTATTTTATTTTAGTGGTATTTTGCCTAGACCCTTTTGTATTATGAGAGGTAGATATAGCGTTAAAAAAATAAGTTTGACAGATGTTAGCTATTTATGTTTTGTAATATAAAATCTAGTTCATTACAAATTAAATAGATTAGTGAATTATTTTGATAATGAAATTAAATTTTTATTTGACTGATTTTTAAACTAATAAAATCAAACCTCAACAACAACAAAAATATGATTATATGACATTGAAAAAATTATTTTTAAAAATAAAATAATACTTAGATAATTTAATTTTTTTGTTGTGATTTGCACTGCATCAAAAGTAACCACAATATGCCTTCTCATAAATAAATATAACTAAAAAAATGTTAAAAATATTTAAAAATAATAGTTAAAAATTAAATTAATTGAGTATCAAATATTACCCAAAATTAATTGATTAGTATCATGTAAACCCCACATAATTGTCACGTCAGACCGCCATGTGTATGTGCTGTTTATAAACAATATAGTAACACTAAAATGACTACATTTTATTTTAGTGATATTTTATCTAAACCTGTTTGTATTATAAGAGCTAGATATAGCCTTAAAGAACTGAGTTTGACGGACGATAACCGTTTATGTTTTTAAAGATAAAAATTTTCTCATTATAAATTGAACAACTAAAGAAATAATTACTTGCAAAATCAATTTTTTTATCGTGGTTAGTACTACATCAAAAGTAACCACAAAATGTGTACTTATTGAAGAATATAACAAAAAAAAAAAGCATTTTAAGAATATTTAAAAATAACAGTCGCATTCCTACGCGAGGTATTTTTAAAATTTCATAATTTACAATGACATCTGCTATAGGAATATTAAAAGAAACCATTAATTTGATAAATCAAATCAAAAAAATAAGATTTGGGGTGTTTTTTAGGATTTTAGTATGCAATAATGTTACTATGGTGACTTTAAACCGTTATTAATCTTTTGTCACTCTGCAATGACAAATAGTACATATCTTCCTACTTTGTTCGGGTTAAACTTTTGCAAACCATCACTGTACACTCACTACAACTAATTTCATTTTTAGTAACAAAATATTTTATCACTAATAATAACAAATTTACCACTAAAAGATTTTATTGATAAAATATAAATTCGTCACTAGGTCGTCACTAAACACTTTAGTGACAAATTATTATTTTGTCCCTAAAAGAATTCCTTAGTAACGAAAATAATAATGCGTCACTAAATAACACCCTATAATAATTAAAAATAAATTTATTATTAAAATATATTTTTAGTGATCATAAATTTTACTATTAATACTAATTAAATAAGTTACTAAAATGTACATTTAGTGGCAAATAATTGTGTCATAAAACGTATATAATTTTGCGTCTAAAGCATATATTTTAGTAATTAAAATTTTATATAAAATTAAATTTATATTGATAAAAAACACATAAATAATATTCATTTAATAAAATAAAATTATCTTACAATAATTCAAAATTTTTTTAAATATTTTCTAACAAATTTATAAATAATTATATAAAATATTATTTATTTAGTCATTTTAACGGAAGTCATTTTAACGAATGGTGTTATTGATGAAGCGCCTATGTGGCTTGGTTTCACCCCATGCTTGGTTCTTGAACACAACATCATCATCCTACCTGTACAAAAAATATTAATTAAACGTATCATCATCACAATCAATGCAATAGGCCCTTATTTGTTCCTATAGGGCATAGAGAACAAATCTCCTTTTTCTTATTAAAGTTTGTTCTCCTTTTTCTTATTAAAGTTTGTTCGATTATTAAGCAAAAGGTTTTCTCTGTATGAGTTTTGCTTCCTTATCTTTGAGCTCCACTTCCTACTTTCGTCGTTCCTGCAAGCACATACAAACAAAAGATGAGCAATTTGATTTCTAATTAAATCAAAAGTACTCAAAATGATGAATACAAAGCATAGTGAGATAGTAAATTTTTGTATTTTTCAAACCGATTTAGGCACTTTGAGAAATAGGATATTTATTTAATAATTAGAGACATATTTATAGAAATTATGTATATATTATTATTAGTAATTATTTAATTTTTGTTGTTAATTTCTTATCACTAGAGGTAAAATTTCTTATAGTGCTTGAGAGTTTTTAAACTCGTAAAAATAACTGAAAATTTTTTGCAGACCATTGATTTTTTAACAAAGATTGCAAGCATAGATGTGAATGCCAACAATGTCTTCGGCCTCACAGCGCTAGACCTCTTAGAAATATGTCTGAAGGATGCAAGCGGTGGTTATCTAAATATTGGGCGACTCCTCCAACACGCTGGGGGCGTGAATTCTAGAAGCAAGGTTTCATTGGAAACAACCGGAGCTGAAGCGAATATGACGAGCACTGTTGCAGGTGGTTCAACCCTGCGAGTTATTCTAAAAGAAATTCTGCAAGAATTTCTTAGTAAACAGGAGTCATGGCATCAGCAGCAGGAAAGAAATGGCCGGTTGGAAAGCCAAAGAAACGCCATAATGATTGCTGCATCACTATTTGCAGCGGCGGCGTTCCAAGCCGGAGCCAACCCTCCCGGGGGCTTTTGGCAAGATACAGTAATTTCAAACGATACTGACACGAAATCACATTATGCCGGAGAGCCCATAATGTTAGATAGTTCCGAAAACAGTTACCTGCTAATAATGATTGCAAATGCGACTGCATTCTTCACCTCAAGCTTCGTCTTCCTACTGTTGCTGAGTGGTTTGCCACTGAAGAACAAGATCTGCACTGGGATTTTAATGGTGGCAACGTGGATTGCAATTTTGGCAGTTGGGTTTAGTTTCCTCGTCTCCATTGGATCGCCTGCATTTCAAACGCTTTTAATGCTCGGATACATTGCTACTATTGGTATCATCTTCTTCTGGCATATAGGTGGATTCCTGGTGAAAATGGTGAGAAGATGTTGGAGAAAACACAGGTCGTCTTCTTCTTCTACTGGGGCTCCTGCTAATCGCGGCAGTGTCTAAGATTGCACTATCAGTAAATTTTTACAAAGTTCAAAAATTATATGATTCTTTAAATTTTTTCATGATGAGTCGGTTTTGTGTGTTAGAACTTGTCTTCCCCCCCTCCCCCCCTCAAAAATGATATGAAATTCAGTTACAGTCATTTTAAATTTCAAAATCTCTTATATTTTTAATATTTAAATCATCTTACAGTATTAAAATATTTAAATTAAATAAACACATCAGAAAAATTATGATAATTTATTATATTTATCACCATATTGACTGTCAAAGAAACCCATTATTTAGCATTTGGTAACATACTAGTTGTGAAAGCTAAGTGTAGAAAAGGCTACATTTTACATGTAGTGATAATTGGGAATGAGATATAAAAATCTTTGGCCTTTTAATTCTATTATTGCTTATGCTCTATTTCTTTCGTCTTCTCCATTTTATTGTTTCCCCTCTTAAATGCAAAATTAAAAATTCCACAATATTAGCATATCATTCAGTCAACTAAATTAATAATAAAATTTTAACAAACTGAATGTTATAACCCATTTACGGTACGTTTAGTTGTTGAAATAAAATAATGTGGAAATAGATTAGTTATTCCAGGGAATAGAAAATGATGAGAATAGAGTTGGAATTGTTTTTCTTATATTTGGTTGTTGAAATAGAATAATGTGGGAATTAATATTTTATTGTTTGGTTTGTATAATAGTATAAGGAATAATGTGGGAATAGTAATAATAATAATAATAATAATAAATATAATAATAACAATAATATCTAATAATAATAATATGTAATAATAATAATAATAATACCTAACAATAATAATAATACAAAATAATAATAATAATAATATAATAATATAATAATAATAATAACAATATATAATAATAATAATAATGCATAATAAATAATAATAATAATAAATATAATAACAATAACAACAATAATAATAATAATAATAATAATAATATGTAATAATAATACCTAATAATAATAATAATAATAATAATAAAACAAAAAAAAATGTGGGAATTGTTATTCCCACATTTGTGGGAATAATAATTTTCAGTGAATAATAATTCCCACCTTATAACTAACCAAACGGAGGAATTCTAATTTTCGCAGAAATTAAAATTCTTTTTTCAACAATTTCTACAACCAAACATGACCTTAGAATCTTCATATTGTCATTGCTCAATTGTCTAATATCCTATATTTTTCTATATAAGTCAAATACTAAAAATATATTCTGATGTAAAATTATCTTATTTAAAAATATTTTTCATAAAAAATATATTTTATGAAAAAAATATATATTTTATTTGATAAATAATTTTTAACATAAAACACAATTTATGAAAGATAATAGGTTACTTTAAAAGTAAGTTAAATTGTAACACATATGCATTTCATTTGGGTTATTTAAACCGGTTACAAGCGGAGTCTATTACTTTGAAGAAATTAATGTGTAGACGATATCATTTGAAGTCGATAATTTATAATAGAGTCTAGACTAGCCTTATGAAGAGTTTGTTATGCATAGGATTCACATTATCTTTCAAACAATATTTTGATAAAGTTTCTGATAGTAGTAAAATACAACTTTTACTGTACGTTTGGTTGTTGAAATGAAATAAGGTAGAAATAGAATAGTTATTCTCAGGGAATAGAATAGGAAGGGAATAGAGTTGAAATTATTATTCTCATATTTGGTTGTTGGAATAGAATAATGTGGGAATTAGTATTCTATTGTTTGGTTTGTAGAATAGTATAAAGAATAAAATTGAAATAATAATAATAATAATAATTATTATTATTATTATTATTACTATTAAAACTTAATAATAATAATAATAGAGAATAACTATTCTCATATATGTGTGAATAGTTATTCCCATATTTTATGTAGGAATAGTTATTCCCATCTTTTATGTAGGAATAGTTATTCCCACCTTTGGGGGAATAAATACTCCCTATAAATATTTATTTCCGTCTAATTTATCAACCAAACAAGGAAATTGTAATTCTTGGAGGAATTAGTCAGGAATAAAATTACAATTCCAGTGAACCAAACGTGAGGTTAATATTATAACTATTAATTAAGAATTTCTAATATTATGTTTTATGTGCTATGTGAATAATATTAAAAAAAATTAATTTTTATGATAAAATAATTGTGACCAAACTCTAAAATTTTGTGTACCACTTAAAAACTAAATTGGATAGTTTAACCCCTCTAAATTTTTTCTATGAGGCACACCCCACTTGGAATTCCTACCATTAACCGTCGGGTTTTGGGTCTTTACCCTTCTAATTGATCAACAATCCTTCTAAATCATGAACACAAAAGTTATATTCATTGAACAATATAGACTACTGATTCCTGCTAGATTTAGGCAAATTATCATGATGAAGAGATGTCTTCTACTAGATTTCTCAAAAGGGGAAAAATGACTCTGTTTCCTGATTGAGGGAATTGAAGCTTGGAATTCCAAATATAATAATAAAAATTAGCAACCAAAGAAGCTCAAAAATACACTGTAAAATGATAGAATCATTAAAAATTAAGAATTCACTTGCCTAATTTTTACTTCACGGCACAGCTGCAGCAGTCATTTGATATTGATTAAATGATTGTGTTATTTTTTAAAAACAAATGTTGCTTAGTTTTCCTAAAAGATCGTGTTTTTTTATTAATATAAATTCGATATTTGTGTTAAAATTCTGTTCATTAAAAGCATATAATTTAGATATAAAATTATATACTTTTTGTGACAATTATTTACCATTAAATATATTATTTAGTGACAAATTAAAATATATTTTAGTGATAAAATTATTTTGTCACTACAGAATATTAGTGACAATTTATTTTTTGTCACTAAAGACACCTTTTAGTGAAAAAATTTAAATTCGTTACTAAAAGTTTAGTGATGGATCTTTAGTGACGAATTAGTGACGAAATTATATTTCATCACTAAATCTTTTAGTGATAATTTTATAATTAATAGTAACAAATTATACTGTCATTAAATATTAACATTGTTGTAGTGAAGGCTAAGATCCTACTTTTCTTAAGATAAGTAGGATCCCTATGTCTATAAGACTGAGTATATTTCATTTGTAAGGTATAGGAGTTATATCTTATCACGTTGATCATCTATTATAAATTTAATAGTTCATGTATTATATTTAAAAAAACTTTAACATAAAATATTTATTTAAGAAAATTACAATAGCTGAATTTACATCCAACAGTTCTAATTTGAGGTGCACTGCCCCCTTATTTTATATGCCCCCTTATTTTATGTACTTCCATTTTAGAATTTTTCATATTTCAATCCTTAAATATTTTTTTCTAATATTTTATATAATTAATGATCTATTCAACTATTATCATAATGCTGATTATTAAAGTTGTTGAGATAAAATTATTACCATTTAGAATATAATAAATAAAACAATAAAAAAAATACTAACATGACAATCCCTATATTTGGCCGCCAACGTAAAGTATTAAGTATTATTTTTTTCATGTGGTGACAGCCATAAAGTTAATGTATTTGACTCTTAACCAGCTAACTTAGCTTTAGAAAATGTTGAGAGAGACATAATAATATGAAGGGTCAATCTTAATTTTTCACTTTTTTTTTTTAATTTAGCGTGCCCTACCGCTAGCAATGAGGCACCTAGCAAAACTCAGAAAAAAAAAAAAAAACTCCAATGAGAGGGTGCAAGGGTGCTTAATCAATCATTTGGTTAAGTTCAATATCTATAACGGTGCATTTAAAATTGCTAAAATTTTATGTTATATCCATTAATGTTTAAACTATTATTTATATTATAAGAATGTATGAAATTGAGTGTTCAATATCTGCGGTTCGTTCTCTTACAGTTTTTCTTTCTTACTTTTGAATCTCTCAGTGTGAAAATAACACTATGTTAGAAGCTGGATTTATTTGATCAATGCCCCAGTTGGATTGAGTGTTTTCCCTCGAACTCATACTCCATATCTACCTCCATCAATGATCTCTTCCTCGCTACTATAAAATTGTGTGAATTATGGGTTTTGCTATTTAATTGTGCTTTTGAACTTACCTTCTTAGGATTTATTTGATAGAATTGTATACTTCACGTTAGAAAACATACATTTGCATTTTATTTGAATAATTTATGGTTATTATTTCGTATAATTTTGTTACATTTTATTTAAAAAGGTCATTTTTTTTAATAATATAGTCTTTAATAGAAAAAAATACTTATGCAATTAAAAAATTTTTAATTTTTTTACCCTATAAATATTTATTATCCATTTAAAATATTTATGACAGCACTACTTATCATATGTGTGTGAATAAATAGATAATTTTTTTTCTTTTGAATTAACTTAAGTTTGTTTTCAAATTTAAATAGTGGGAGTTTTGTTAACTTTCTTTTCATTCTAATTTTAAGAATTTTGTTCTGGAAAAACTACGTCCATATCCTTTACACAAAATTTCATTAACCCATTAAAAATAGAAAAAATAGTGAATAGAGAAAAAAATGATTTTAATTTTTTCTAAAGAATGCTAAACATAGATTGATATATAGTATTAACACTTAATTTTATATTATTAGACTGTAAAATAAATATAATTTTGACAAATTTTGAGACAATGGTAGGTCTCATATAGTCTGATTTAGACCTTGGAACGATGAAGTGGCACAAGGTCCTCGCAATACTACTCAGCTTTCAAATTAATTAATGTTTTCTCTTCTGCTTGTCCCTCCCTCTGCACTTTGTTCACTTTCGATATTATTACAATGGCAATACCCAGTAAGCAATTGCTGTGCTTCAACTTCAGACATTCAAATCTAATGGACCATCACCTATATATCAAATAAAAGCTGTGTTTGTACTGACCCAGAATTTTTAATTTGGTTGCCAATTATAATATCAATGATTATCAAACAATCTTAATATTTGAATACCTATTACTCTTTAGAATTGTCTCTTTATAATGTTTAAATATCTTCACACAGTCTTAATCATTCCAGTCATACAGTATCCACTATGTGAAATATTTTTCAGCCATTTGAACAAAAATAATTAGCTTAGAGTCCTTATCATGTAGTCCTCAAATTGGGATTTATATACTTTGCTTTTCTCAACCTAGAAAGATTTTATGAATTTGCCTTTCTTCATACAAACTTAATTCCATGAGTAATTACAGATATAGTTATTAGTTTATGTACAAAATGTTATTCCACATCAAAGTAACCCATTAAGTTGAGGCATATTGTCTAAATCATTATCAAGTATGTTTGGTTAAATATATGCCCAAACAATTTGGAACTCTATTTTATAACAAATAATATTTCTACCAATTCATTAAATGCCTTTATAAAATTAGAAAAAAATATACATGAAACTAAAAGATTTATTTTAAAAGTAAGTAATTGCTTCGCTTGAGAGAAAAGAAGTATCTCTTAGTCAATTACCAAAGCAAAAATAGGATTTGGATTAAAACAAATATTTTTTTGTTTCATCTAGACATCCAAACTTTTAGATTTGATTTCACCATTTTACTTCTTCAGTTTATAAATATCATAGTTCATAGGCCATTACTGATGGAAAGGTGTCTCTCTCATGCCCAATTCCTATTTCTCTTATCAAAGAGTCAAAGCAAGCCGATGCTATGATCATGGGAGAACCACCGGAAGAAAAAGTCTACCCTTATTACGAATTCATTAAATCTATTAAAAATAACGTGATAACTATTGAATTATTTCTTTTTTCCCTATTGGTTTCCTTGTTAAGAGACCTATATATAATAAGGCCAGAGTTATTTTCTTTAGTAGAGACATCTTATTTAACAAGAAAGTTATTGAGTACCAAAAATTCGAGTTGTCCTACGGATCAAGGACCGCAAATTGGATCTTTTTGCTGGTCGATCTGACATGGATCTACTCTCCATAGCTTCAAACCTGAACCCTACGCAACACAACTAAAAACGAGATGTCAGAAGTCGGCGAAAATTGCTCCCACCATAAACCCTCCGACGCTTAAGTCAAATGTCTTTCCAAGAATATAGAAAGATAAATGGGGGATGCATGTGTGGTGGGTTGAGCATAGATACGTCCTATTGATGGACGGCTTAGGAGTGTGCTAGAGAAGGGATGTCCCTTGAAGGGGATCTCTTGGAGAGAGATGGGGATTGCTTGGATCGGCCCTTGAGAAATTATTCTGGCCACCACCTGGGATGATGGAGGGCTAGCCTCCTTAAGATAGATGGTCTCTCTGGCCATTTCTCTCATCTTTCTTTCTGGAAGTTTTCGGCCGTTTTTGTTGCGGTTTTCTCCCGTTTCTCTTTCTTTTCCCCTCCTTCTTTTCCTGTTGGGATAAAGTCTTTATATAGTTGGAGGATTTTATTCATAACCAACAGCCAAAGATAATCGCCGGTCACACTTATCCATAACCAACCGCCGAAGATAACAGCCATTGGATTGGATAGAGTGGTTTGAACGGTTTTCTAGGCTGGGTATACTGTACCCATCATTAGCCCCCCATGCCGAGTGGTTTGAAATTTTTAACTTCTGGCATGTTTATGATGGGACGCTATTTGTTTGACTTTGTCAACTTACCATCTTTGGAAAATCTGATTTTCAAAATTCGGCCGGTGATGTAACTGATGTTTAGAATTTAACCTCTTTTGGGCCGCTCGGTGATGTAACCAAGGTTTAGAATTTGACCTCTTTTGAGCTGCTCGGTGATGTAACCGAGGTTTAGAATTTGACCTCTTTTGGGCCGCTCGGTGATGTAACCGAGGTTTAGAATTCGACTTCTTTTGGGCCGCTCGGTGAAGTAATCGAGGTTTTGAATTCGACCTCCTTTGGCCCACTCAGTGATGTAACCGAAGTTTAGAATTCGACCTCTTTTGAGCCGCTCGGTGATGTAACCGAGGTTTAGAATTCGACCTCTTTTGGGCCGCTCGGTGATGTAACCGAGGTTTAGAATTCGACCTCTTTTGGGCCGCCTGGTATACAAGATTATCAATCCAAGCCTTTTTCTGTGAATGCTGGACGACCTCAATTACATGGGAGTTGAAGCGTAATATCTTGAGATCGGTACAAGTCGAAGTAGTTGAAACCGCTAGAAGATTGTCATCAATGGCCGTTGTATTGGGTTCGGTTACTCATGGTAGAATGTATTGCGTACGATATGATCTCAAGAGAATTCCAGAGTAAAACTCTTGGAGTTCAATTTTCTAAGTGGAAATTCATAAATGAATAAAATTCGAACTAAAAATCCAGTGTGAATTATCTTCCGAAGGGAAATTTGGTGTGCGAAAAATCCAGAGTAAATGAAACCTCTGGAGTGGCTGAAATCTGGAGTTAGATGAAATTCCAGAGTAAAAACACCTTCAGAGTGGATTAAGAATCCAAACTGAGTAATCTTTCGGATTGAAATGATCTCTAGGACTGACGTAATCTGGCAAGAGAGCTCCCAAGCAGATAAGAGGTGAGTTTTGGCGGTTTTTATCTGGTGCACCGGAGTGGACTTGGATCGGCTGTGTAAGAGAAGATGCCGGTTTGGATTTGGAACCGGTTTCTTGTGAGAAAAAATTACCGGATTGGATTTTGCTGCCAGAGAATATCTCAATAGGCTGAATTGCTATCAAAATAAATCTTGGCTAGCTGAGATAATACACTGCTGCCAGACTGAATCCTAGCAGCTGAATGAGAGAGGAATTGCCGGAGTGGAATCTAAACCGGCTAAACGTGAGACAGAAATTCGGAGTGGACTTTGAGCGGGGTGTAACGCTTCTGGATGGAATGGTTCTGGACCGGAATGCCAGGTAGGAAAATACAGACCAAAAAGTTGTGACAGGAAATACCGATTAGAATTGAAATCGATTTTTATACCTTCAAAGGACGATTATGATTTTCCTTAGCCGATTTGAATTGAAATCAGTTTTTATACCTTCAAATGCCGATTCTGATTTTTCTCAGCTAATTTGAATTGAAATCGATTTTTACACCTTCAAATGCCGATTTGGAAATTTGTGAGAGATTTTCGGAGTGCTTCGTGCTGCTAGGAAAAATCCGGAGTTGACTAAAATCTGGAGTTGATTGAAGTTCAGGATTGGCAGCCTTTCGGAGTGGACAAGCCACCTGAGTGAACATTGACTGTCCAAAGTGATGTTGGAGTGAACTTTGATTGGCTAAGATAACGTGTTGTTGCCGGAGTGCTTAATTTAAGAGAGATTTTCGGAGTTCTTCGTGCCACTAAGGAAAATCTGTGCTGAAATCCGAAGTCGATTGAAGTCCGGAGTTAGTCGAAGTCCGGAGTTGGCAGCCTTCTAGAGTGGATGAGTACTCCTGGGAGCCGGAGTGATTTTTGGAGCGAAGTGAAAATCAGTGGAATGACTTTCACGGGACAAATGCTTCGCTTCTGCGCAGGGAAAATCCGGAGTTGATTTTGAGAGCCGGAGTGGGCTGTGGCTGGAGTAGATTTCAACCGATTGGTTGCCTGACTACCCAAACCAGCAAAATACAAGTTGGATGCTAGAGTCAATCTCTGGGCCGGTTCACTGAGAAATGGTATGCCCGAGTGGTTCAAGGAGCTGATGTGGACTTTGACTAGTTGAGCTGCTGTCTGAATGAATATTGACCGACTTGCTAACAGACAAAGCACCAGAGTGTTTGGCCGGTTTGTTGTGAAACTAAATGCGAGAGTGGATCAGGCCGGCGGAGACAGAAGTAAAGTGCCTTTGAACTCCGGATTTGTGTGAGAGGGAAATACTGGTATGCGACCAAAGTGGTTGTCGCTGGAGAAGATGATGTTGAGCGCCAGTGGAGAGTGGTCCGGCCTTGGCGACGTCGTCGGTCATGGCGACAACCACAGACGGCAGGGACGGCAGTGATGGCAGCCCACGCGAGTGCCGTCGATGCCCTCCTCTTCTCTTCACCTCGGTTCATAATCCTCCAAAATTTCGGTTGATTATCACAAATTTGCCATATGCAAACACAAGATCGGTGTCCTTAAAGTGGAATGAAGGATTTACCCGCTTGGATTTATTGATTTTTCTCCGATGATGATGGTGACGGAGACGGTGGCTCTCGCGCCGAAAGGCTTCGCGATTTCACTCCACCTCTTCATATTGTGGCATAAAATTGACGGGAAATGTGGAGAAGGTTTCTACAATGTCAGTTCTGGGCATCGTTTCCTCCTGCGACGGTGGTCGCTGCCGTTCTGTGTGCTGGCTTGTCTCCCTTCTCCTCCCTTCTTCTATTTTCATTCTGCTTTTTTTTTTTTTTTGGAGGAAGTTGGAGCCGGTTTCTAGATCGGCATTTGTGAGAGGAGATGCCGCTTATAATCGAGCACCTGTGAGAGAAACTGCCGGCTTGGACAAAGCCTGCTGAGTTGGCATTAGGACCGGGCATTTGTGAAAGAAGATGCCGATTGGAATTGAAATTGGTTTTTTGTGAGAGGAAATTCCGGTTTAGATTTTGGCGCAGAATTGAAAATTAGCCAAGGAAGCCTGGAGTTAATTTTGTGTGTGGTTTGAGAAATCAGAGAGAGGGCTTTGAAGAACACCGGTGAAGTCGCACGGGCGATGTCGCCAGTCTGGTGGCGGCCGTCTGGCGACGGAAATGGTGGCAACGGCAGCTTACGCGAGCGCCGTCAGTGCCTTCTTCTCTCTTGATTTGGAGATTTTCTTCCGGCGATGGCGGTGATAACAGCGGTGGTTCCTTGCGGCTCATGATCTTCTTTCTCCATTCATATCTCGGCACGAGATTGGAGGGGAAATGGGAAGAAGGCATCACCAGCTTCAGATCTGGGCTACGCCTCCTCCGGCGATTGTGGTCACCGCCGCTGCTAGCCTTGCTGCCTTCTTCCTCCTCTCTCCCCTCTTTCTTCTTTCTCTTCTGCTGCATGGCTGCCCGATCTGCTCCTCTTTTCCGTTTTCTCTCTATTTTTTTTTTATGGAAAGGAAGTAGAGGCTGGTTTGACTAAGTCAAACCGGCCGTGGGCAAAATTTTTTTTTTAATTGGTGAAAGCTAAAGCCGGTTTGACTAGTCAAACCGGCCATGGGAAAGAAATTGGAGCCGGTTTAATTAAGTCAAATCAGCCGTGGGCCAAATCTGGGCCTTTTTTATTTTTCTTTTTTATTATATTGGAGACCGGTGTTGAGGAGAAGCCGCCAGCGTTTGACAACTATATCGTGCGCACAAAGCCTGGAGAATTTCGGATGTATAATCTGTGCGAGTATTGATCTCTTGCATGAAAAATGTCTGCCGATTTCTTTAAGGGTATTTGCATAATCATTAAGAGTGGTGAGAGCGTCACTGGGCTTTGGCTTGGCTCTCCGACTTTTCCTTACTGGAAAATCGCAGAAGATAGGAAGTAGCCATCAGCCCCCAAGCGTCAATGCGCCAATGGCAGGATGAGCATTGCCATCATTTGTTTAGGAAGTCGTTTAATTTCTCTGGTCGAAATGCATGCTATAAGTGCGTTAGTTTTGTTTTTATGCTTTTTAGTGGTAAAACTGGCTTTTTGGCCGGTTCCCACAGACGGCGCCAATGTTGCGTATCAAAAATTTGGGTTGTCCTACGAATCAAGGACCGCAAATCGGATCTTTTTGCTGGTCGATCTGACTCAGATCCGCCCTCCATAGCTTTAAACATGAACCCTGCGCAATACAACTAAAAACGAGAGGTTAAAGGTCGGCGAAAATTGCTCCCACCATAAACCCTCCGACGCTCAAGTCAGATGTCTTTTCAAGAATATAGAAAAATAAATGGTGGATGCATGTATGGTGGGTTGAGCGTTGATGCATCCTATTGATGGACGGCTTAGGAGTGTTCTTGAGAAGGGATGTCCCTTGAAGGAAATCTCTTGGAGGAAGATGGGGATTGCTTGGATCGGCCCTTGAGAAATTATTCTGGCCACCACCTGGGATGATGGAGGGCTGGCCTCCTTAAGATAAATTGTCTCTCTGGCCATTTCTTTCATCTTCCTTTCTGAAGGTTTTCGACCGTTTTTCTTGCAGTTTTCTCCCATTCCTCTTTCTTTTTCCCTCCTTCCTCTTTTCCTGTTGGGATGAAGTCTTTATATAGTTGGAGAATTTTATCCATAGTCAACCGCCAAAGATAATCGCTGGTCACACTTATCCATAACCAACCGCCGAAGATAACCGCCATTGGATTGGATAGAGTAGTTTGAACGATTTTCTAGGTTGGGTATACTATACCCATCAAAAGTGATACAAAGAAATTTGTCATTCGTGCTTCGTGGAGTATACTTTGGAAGAAACTTGTATAGTTTGGATAGAGGTTTTGATTGATAAAAGAGATAAAGGCACTTGTGATAGAATAGACCAAGCTGCTACCCTTGAATCTATTGAGTTTAATTAGACATTACATAATAAAATAAATTCTGTTTCCTCCTCTTTGCTTCAAAGTATTACCAAAAAGTTTTTTTTTTTTAACTTTTTGACAGAAATGCTTTAATAGTACAGATTCTTATTTATTAATGATATTCTACAATGAAGACAATTGGTAGTGATATAAGACCAATGTATCATCATTGAATTTTCAATCATGGATACCAATGTATCCTTAACATATCGAAACGAGTTTTAAAGATTCCCTCATTAAGAATTATTGAATCATTATTTATTCAATTGAGAATCAACAATTGCAATATCATTAAGTTATCTAATTATTCTAGATAATAGGTGGCATTATTATTTTTAATTTTAGAATCTATGCGGCCTTGGGCATAAAAGAAATTCTGCAAAGTTGAAAGAAAATTCCATATGGCCCCTTTAGCAATTATCGGTCGAGACTAACCTGTATAAGAATTGATATAAGAGATGCGAGCATCTTATACAAAATTGTCATTTCAAATTAAAATGCTTACATTTTTGTATGAACTGCTCTTTCGATGTTTTATATCCTTCAAATTAGCCAAAAAAAAGTACAAAAGATGTGTTAATTGATAGGTATTAATTGACTTCACACTTGAATATTTTGTCAAATGGGGAGGCATTATTTAACTTTGCAATCAAATGTTTTATCTTTGATTGAATTCGGTGATGTTTGTGTGGGGTTGAGCTCTTAAAAGCTTGCATCTGTATTATTACATTATTTTTCCTCCCACCTATCTCATTATATCCCTCATTTATAAAAATTTTAGATTTATTTGGATCTACAAATTTTTTAAAAAATTAAAAAAAAAATATTTTTTTATCTTTGAATTGCATGAATAATCTCAAAGAAAGAAATACAATAATTTGTGTATTAAAAAAATTCATATTCAAAAAAGTCATTTTTTTATTTTTATTTTTTCTCATTATTAATTAATTTAAACATGGTTATATATAGTTGATTTTGATAATGATATGTGGGGTCGAGCCCTCGAAAGCTTGCATCCACCTTATTTTTTGGTTTCTCCCCCACACCTAACTCATTGTAGCCCTCTTTAATTCTCTGTCTAGTAAAAGGTACGAAGACTATGTTAGTTAATTCAATATTAATAGGCTTCGCAATTGTTTGTGGTTAATTTTGATGTTGATCAGGCAAGATCGAGCACTTAAAAACTTGCCTCCACCTAATCTTTATGGTTTTTCCCTACACCTAGCTCACTATGCTCTTCTTAATTCCCCTCCAGTAAGAAGAACATGTTAATCGAGGCATCAATCGACTATATGATTAGATATTTTGGTTATAATTTATTGTGATGATGTTCATATGGGATCCAGCCCTTGAAAACTTACGCCCACCTCATCTCTTTGTTTTAACTCCTATCTAACTTATTATAACCCTTGTCATTCCCCCTAATTAGATATGAAGACTATGCATTAATCAATAAGGTACTAATTGACTTTATGATGAGATATTTTTTCTTTGATTGATTTTGATTATGATCATGTGGCATGAATCCCTTGAAAACTTAGTTCTTTCTCACCTATTTGTTATTTTTTTTTCCACACGTTACTCGCCTTGATCATCCTTAACTTTTTATTTATGAAAATAGTATAAAGACTATGTTAATTGATGAGACATTAATTGACTTTATGATTAGATGTTTTGTTTGTGATTAATTGTGAGGATAATCATATGTGATCAAACCCTTGAAAATGTACATCTACTTCATCTCTTTATTTTCACTCTCATGTAACTCACTATATCCCTCATTAATCTCCCCATTCATAAAATTTAAAAAAAGAAAGAAAGAAAGTTATGAAGGCTATGCATCAATTGATAAGGCATTAATTGATTTTATGATTCAAAAATATTGATTTTTGATGATGATCATGTGGGGTCGAGCTCTTGAAAACTTACCTCCACCTTATCTCGTTTGTTAGGATTTTGTTATTGAAAATTTTTTTGATTGGGTTAGTTTTCAAGTAAACCTTATGTTCTTAGAAGATAAAAAAATATCCACTAGTATAAATATCACAATCCCTCAATTAACTCTCTATGTGCTATCACGACTCGTGAAGACTGACGATGTGTTACATCCCACTTGTGGTTTTGTAGTTGTAAGTCATAAGGAGTACTCTGATATCCACAGGGTTAATTAAGTATACGTCGTATGCTGATTAAATTCTCATGTGTTTCTAACAGTAAAATGCATGCTAGATGCGTGCTTGATATGTGCTTGTGTCTCCTTGAGGTGCACTTATGTGCTTATAACATGATAAGGTGCACACGTGCATCCAATCTCATGCTTGTGCACGAGAAGTTAGTATGGGCATGCTTGTGCACTTGTGGTTTGTGCTCACGCATAAGGAGTTAGTACGAGGCATGCTCATGTACACTTGGTTCATGCTTGTGTATGGAGAATCAAAATGGTGGGGGAATCTGTAGTCTTCCGCGCAAAAGGTTACACCTAAGGCATGTTTGACCGACGTTAGTACACTGATTATTCAAGTCAGATGCTTTGATGTGTTTTCAACCATAATTCTAATTTCATATATATAAAACGAATAGGTCCTAGGGCGACACACCGCCCAGGGATCAAAATGATAAAAAGAGAAAAATACCTCTATAACTAAGCGATTTGATCTACTTACTAGAGGCTAATTTTTATTAGAAGATCTTGTATTCAAACAGTGGGGATGTTTTACAAAAGTTGAGTAGGCTAATTTGGTATTTTTCACTATTGCTATCTTTGAGAGCTAAAAGAAGAATATTAGCATGGTAGAGATATCCAAATGTCTTGAATATATTGCCAAAGAGCAAATATAAACAGTTGCTTCGAAGGAGATACTAATATAGGGGTTAGTGAAAGTGTGTCTTACGTCTAAATTATTAGTCTATAAATTGAGTATCTCATTGTAAATTTCTTATTTAACGTGATTGTAAAATCCAAAGGTTTTGTTTAGTTTGGTTTTTCCTTAGTCTTCAAATTTCAGCTATCCAATTTCTAGTTGTTACATATGCAAATGTGATTATCGCTCATGTGGTCTTCTATGTAAGAGGTGGTGCCTAATGCGTGCTTGGTATGCACCTAACTCTATTTCCAATTCCATATATGTGTGTGTGTATCTGTGCGGTCTTCTATATGATGATTGCTTGGTTAGATTCTCCAATGCATTTTTGATCATTTTTCTATTTGTATATATATATATATATATATATATATTTATATATATATGGATTCAATGGGGCTTAGAGGGGAGACACACTAGTCATGGACCAAAATGATAAAGGGAGAGAAATACCTCTATAATTGCGTGATTTAATCTTCATACTATATGCTACTTTTCTCAAGTAAATTAAGTATTCTAACAAATGGGAGGTCTTGCAACCATCGAGCTTTGAAGACCTATGTTCTACTGAATAGTTCAGTTGGTTGATTTGGTGATTGTTCATCACTACTATGCTCGAGAGCTAAAAGAGCAAGATTCGTGTGAAGGAGATGTCTAAGTATCTCAAATCCATTGTCGAAAAACAAATCTAAAGAGTTGTTTCATAAAAGTCAAAAATCTTGAGGTTAGTCAATATGTGTCTTATATCCAAACCAAAAATTTGCAAATTAAAAATATCTTAGTAAATTTATTATTTAGTGTGGCTGCAAAAGCCCATAGGTTTTGTCTAGCTTCGTTTTTCCTTCGGTCATCAAAATTCGATATTGATTTTTTTAGCTTTCTAATTTTGAGTTGCTCTTTATGCAAATATAATTTCTTGCTCATCTAGTTAGAAAAATCTTTATCATGTTATTAGTTGTTGAATAATATTTTTTAATTTTCTTAATAATGATTAATTCACACCCCTAAAATTGATAAAGAGTCCAAACATAGAAATTTTATATTTATCTCTCCTCCCACCCAACTCTCGTATTAATTGATCAGACATTAATTGACTTTATGGTTATATATCTTTCTAGTAGGGATAAACGTTTAAAAACTTATCTTGACCTTATCTCTCTATTTCTCTTTCTACCTAACTTACTATATCCCTCATTAATCGTCAATTTATTAAAAAATATTGAATGCCATATATTAACCAATAAGGCTAGATCATCATAAAATTAGTTGCTCGGATCAAAGTCTATTAATATATAAACTTTTTATAATGTCATTAATTTATCTAATTGTTAATAAGAGAAAATATAAATTAATGACATATTATTTTAATAATGATTATTATTTTTAATAATGATGATTTTTTATTGTAATATACTTTTATTTTTACTTAAATTAGTAATATATTATATTTTATTAAATCATAGGAAATATTAAGTAGTAATTTAAATACTCTCATTATTAAGTAATCTAAATATTGACCAAAAGATTATATTTTTAATTTTTAATATTAATAATTGTATTTTTAATTTATAATATAATTTATATAATTTCTTGCTCATCTAGTTAGAAAAATCTTTATCATGTTATTAGTTGTTGAATAATATTTTTTTAATTTTCTCAATAATCATTAATTCACACCCCTAAAATTGATAAAGAGTCCAAACATAGAAATTTCATATTTATCTCTCCTCCCACCTAACTCACGTATTAATTGATCAGACATTAATTGACTTTATGGTTATATATATCTTTCTAGTAGGGACAAACGTTTAAAAACTTATGTTGACATTATCTCTCTATTTATCTTTCTACCTAACTTATTATATCCCTCATTAATCGTCCATTTATTAAAAAATATTGAAGGCCATATATTAACCAATAAGGCTAGATCATCATAAAATTAGTTGCTCAGATCAAAGTCTATTAATATATAAACTTTTTATAATGTCATCAATTTATCTAATTGTTAATAAGAGAAAATATAAATTAATGACATATTATTTTAATAATGATTATTATTTTTAACAATGATGATTTTTTATTGTAATATACTTACTTTTATTTTTACTTAAATTAGTAATATATTATATTTTATTAAATCATAGGAAGTATTAAGTAGTAATTTAAATATTCTCATTATTAAGTAATCTAAATATTGACCAAAAGATTATATTTTTAATTTTTAATATTAATAATTGTATTTTTAATTTATAATATAATTTATATTTAATAATTTTTATAAAAATATTAGCTTAAATAAAAAAATTAAAAATATATAAATAAGTTTGGTTATAAAATGGATCAAAATTTTAGTATTGATTAAATACACATATTTTTACTATTAAAACTTTTGAAATAATAATTTCATAATTAATATTCTTCCAATATTATCATATGAGTAGAATTTAGAAAATTGTCTAAAATTTAACATCTTTTAATATTTTCTAAGTTTTTAAAATTTCATTTCAAATTTAATATACTAGAAAATTCTATTTTTAGTTTTCTAAATGAAAAGCAGATAGATTTAAATATATTTTTTAAAAAAATATTTTTGAGAATAGCAAGAAATTTTTACCTGTACTATATTTGTCATAATGAAATAAAAATTTTATTTATATATTATTCTCAATAAAATTATTATCCTATTATTTAACTACTCCAGTGATAATAATAATGATTTGAGAAGAAATTTAAATTCTTTTAAAATAATGAACAAAAAAACAACTAACTCCCCCAATTTTTTTATTCATGATTATCCAAAAATAATTATTTTTAAATTTTTTTATTTACTATTATTCCAAATCAAATCTGTCCAAAATCAAATTTGGGTTGATTATATGCCAAATTTAGATAAAAGTTTATAGCTGATAGGTCGGATTGGGCTAGACACGATTCACTAACCTATACCAAACTTTATAAATGTGCCTATTTATAATTATAACCAAGTTGGTTAGGGTTGGGTTATGAAAATTTTTTTATTTCTAAGTTTTTTTATAAAATTTCATAGTTATACAAAGATGTCAAAAAATATAAAATACTTTAAAAGTTATAATATGTAAATTAAAATAATACTATAGTATGTGTTTAAATGGAGCATTATTACATAATATTATTTATTGTATGAAAATATAATATATTAAAATAATTTTTTTAAACTTGTTATTTATTTAAAATAAAAAATATATTTACAATGAAGTACATAATCTTGTATGGATTGATCAGAACGGGTGACTTTCATCTATAATCATACTTGGTTTAAAAAAATAATCAAACATAATTTTAGATCATATCTTTTTATAATATTAATAAAAATTGATAAAATTTTATAAAATTTAGGCTCAGTAGGACCAGACTAATTGGGCAATTCGATTAAGATTGTATTTATCCTAAACCTTCTAAAGTATGTTAGAATATACATTTTTAAATAGAAATCAAAAAAATTATTTTATACTAATTTATTAGTTATTATCTAATAATAATAATAATAATAATCATCATAATCATCATCATTATTATTACATATCAAATACTAAAAAAATAACTTTTAATTTAATTTTACCTATTTTAAGTGATTAACTAAAAAAATAAAATATTAATTTTTAATTCTATTTTTATTTATTTTATTATCTTAATATAATTATTTTATTTCGTTCTATCTTTCAAAGGTATGGACATTAAGCAAGCTCTAAATGTTAATACGATGTCAAATGAATTGCTTCCATTGTTTTTATGTGTTTAATTAAACTAATTTTGACTATTTATTTTTTTAAATAGTATTCATATTTACGTTAAAATATGAAAAATTTTTGGCTACTAAATTGTGATTAGGGGCATCAAGTCAATGTAAAGTCGACCGCATTATCTGCAAAAACTCCATTGCGTGTCGTGTGGTATCCATCATGCCTTTGTTTTTCTAAATTTAAATAAACTATTTTTGACTATTCATTTTTCTTAAATAGTATTCATTTTTTATGCTAAAATATGAAAAAAATTTGGCCACTAAATTGTGGTAGGACACGTCACGTGAACTAAGATGAAGACAATTGGTAGTTTCATGGAATATCTCCAATACATCAGCATATTTTTTTTATAAGAGCGAAACATTAATCAAACATCATTTGCCAAAAAAAAAAAAAAAAAAAAGCCCTTTGCTTTTTCTACTGTGATTGAAATTTACACAAGAGAGATCATAGTAATGGAGGAAAAGCTGGAGGAAAAGTTGTACAAAGCTGCAATGGAAGGCAACGTGACTTCTCTGCGTAACTTGCTAAATCAAGACGCTCTTATACTTCATAGATATATAACCACATGTTTTGCAGAAACACCATTACATATAGCCGCCATGCTCGGTCACTTGGAGTTTGCTATGGAGCTCCTCAAATGGAAACCGGAGTTGGCCTGCGAGCAAGATTCAAGGAAATCAACGCCTCTTCATCTCGCATCGGCGAAGGGAGATGTAGAGATGGTGAAACTCTTATTTAGTGTGAATCCTCAGATGAGTCATGCTTGTAACAGAAGCGGATGGAACCCGCTACATGTTGCAGTCATGAAGGGCAGGGTTGATGCATTGAGAGAGTTAGTTCGGGTCAGATTTGAGGCGGCATGCATCCCCAATGACAGCAGTAGCCGCGAGACCATTTTACATGTGTGTGTGAAGCACAATCAACTGGAAGCATTGAAGCTCTTGCTGGTTGAGACTTTAGTATGTAATAATGCAGAGTTCATTAATTCTAAGGATGGTGATGGTAATACTATCTTGCATCTGGCCGTCCTTGATAGACAGCTTCAGGTATCTCTATAAGTTTTAAACATTTCTTTGTGCAATTGAAGTTGATTTATAGTTTGATTTTGTTTGTGCATAGAAAAAAGATAAAAAAAGAGACTACTATTTTATTTCAGTAGTAATTTGCTCAAACCCCATTTGTATTATAAGAAGTGGATATAACATTAAAGAAATAAATTTTACAGATGATAACCATTTGTATTTTTAAGATAACATTTTGCTCTTTACAAATTGAATAAGTTTCTAAATCATTTCAATAATATAATAAAATTTTTATTTGACTAATTTTTATACTAACAAAATCAAAACATTAACATCAACAAAAATATGATTATATGACACTAAGAAATTATTTTTCAAAATAAAATATTACTTGAAAATTTTAAACTTTTACTATGATTCGCACTCATTGCATCAAAAGTGACCACAAAATACTTACTCGTAGATAAATACAACTAAAAATTATGTAAAAAATATATAAAAATAATAGTTAAAAGTTAAATTAGTCCAGCAGCAAAAATTTACCAAAATTAACTGTATAGTATTATGTAAACCTCACATAATTGTCACATAGGACCGCTATGCATTGTGTGTGGTTTACAAATAAGATAGCGATACGAAAATTATTTAAAATGTAAATAAAAACTTGAAGGTATATGAAGTAAAATATATACTCTGAATTCCTATGCGAGAAATCTTTGAAACTTGATAATTTATAAGGACATCTTGTTGGGAAAAAACACTCGGACTGCACGGTGACCGAGCGGACAGAGTTCTCGGACAGCACACAGAGCAGAGCTCTCGGACGGCAAGGAAAGTAAGGATAGAGAACAAAAGAGAACACACATATTTTAACGTGGAAAGCCCTTCTAAAACCAAAGGAAAAACCACGAAGAAATGTACTTTAAGAGAATTATTTACAAGTGTTGGCTACTCAAACTCTAACGAAAGAAAACAATTTCAAGTGTACAACCTTCATCTCTCAAAGTATATCTCACTCTATCTTTACAACAAAGCTTGCCCACAACTCTCTCAAGGCTCTTAGAACTCAAAATGTCCCAACTCTAGCATACAACAGCAAGGGCAACAAGCTTCTGTATATATACACAAAATGTGGCGTGTCCGCCCACCCTACTGGACGTAGGTCTCCAGACCTACGCCCTAGGCCTGCCATGGCAGGCGCATGCTTGGCGTGTTAGATGGCAGGCCTGTTATCGGAAAGTTGCAACCGCTGCAACATCCAATCAGAGTGGGTGACTAACCCACCTGTAAAAAACGGCCACCTGCAGGCCTACGTTGATAGAGACAATGCCTATGATTCTAGGCTCCTCGTCCTCATCCTCAGCAACCGCTCGGACATGACGCTTCAAAGGAGTCCTCGTCCGTTCTTCCCAATTGAGTCCGCGGACATAATGCCACTCGGGAGTGACCCCAACAAACTTCCCCTCACGACTGAGTGAAAGTGAAGTTAGTTAGACCGGTAATGTCATAACAAGCTTCTAGCTTCCCCTTTGACAAAATCTTGGTCAACACGTCTGAGATATTTTCTTCTGACCGGACCTTCCCAATTGATAGCTACCCATTATCAAAAATATTTCTCACCCAATGATATTGCATGTCAATATGTTTTGACCGAGAATGGAATGAGGAGTTTTTACACAAGTGAATGGTACTTTGACTATCACAAAGGACCTCATACGTCTCATGCCTTAGACCCAACTCTCGGACGAACCTCTTCATCCAAAGCATCTCTTTACAGGCCTCGGTCACGACAATAAATTCTACTTCCGTAGTGGAGAGAGCGACGCACTTCTGCAACTTGGACTGCCAGGAGACCGCCCCTCCTGCAAACTTCACCAAGTATCCGGACGTTGATTTCCGAGAATCAACGTCCCCTGCCATATCTGCGTCCGCGTACGCAATCAGTTGAGGCTTTTCATTTCCAAACTGCAAACCCGTCTTGGAGGTCCCGTGAAGATATCTGAAGATCCACTTCACCGCTGACCAATGCTCCATACCTGGGTTTGAGAGGAATCTGCTCACAAGGCCAACCGCATGAGCAATGTCCGGCCGCGTACACACGGCCGCGTACATAAGGCTGCCAACGGCCGAGGAGTAAGGTATCTTACTCATGCGCGCCTTCTCAGTGTCCGAGGACGGACACTGCTGTTTGCTCAACTTAAAATGGTTGGCCAAAGGAGTGCTGACAGGCTTGGACCCTTCCATGCTGAATCTCTGAAGCACCTTTTCAATATAGCCTTCCTGGGACAACCGAAGCTTCTTGCCCTCTCGGTCGCGAGAAATCCTGATTCCCAGAATCTGTTTTGCCGGTCCGAGGTCTTTCATGGCGAAAGACTGTCCCAGTTGCTTCTTCAGCTCCTTGATCCGAGCACTATTCTGTTTGACAACCAGCATGTCGTCCACATAAAGGAGAAGGATGACGAAATCGTTTTCCGAGAACTTCTGCACAAAGACACAGTGGTCCGAAGAAGTCTTATGGTATCCTTGTCCGACCATAACAGACTCAAACTTCCGATACCACTGTCTCGGAGCTTGTTTCAGCCCATACAAGCTCTTCTTCAAACGACAAACCAGTCCCTCCTTTCCTTTGACTTCAAAACCATCTGGTTGCTCCATGTAGATCTCTTCCTCTAGATCTCTATGGAGAAAAGTTGTCCGGACATCCAGTTGCTCAATCTCCAGGTCCAAAGCTGCTGCCAGTCCGAGCACTACGCGGACCGAGGACATCTTCACAACGGGTGCAAAAATTTTACCAAAGTCAACACCATTTCGTTGACCAAATCCCTTGACCACAAGTCGTGCCTTATGTCTCGAGGCGCTCGGGTCCTCGGTTACCTTCAGCCGGAAGACCCATTTGTTCTTCAGGGCCTTCTTCCCCTTAGGCAGCTTGGCTAGCTCAAAGGTATGGTTCTCATGAAGTGAGGTCATTTCCTCTTCCATGGCCTCAAACCATTTATCCTTCTGGGAGCTCCTCATAGCCTCGCCAAAATCCTCTGGTTCTCCAGCATCAGTGAGGAGGACGTACTCACTTGTTGGAAGGCGGACGGACGGTTGTCTCGGCCTGGACGACCGTCTCACAGGGGCCTCCTCATCCACTTGAGGCACCAAATCTTCAACCTGATCCTGAGGCACTGGAATCGCCTGATCCTGGTTGGCAACAACTCTTGGTCCGCCCGACGTCGGACGCAAGACGACAGAGGGCGAACACTATCTTTGTCACTTTTGTCCGTCAGGAAGTGTTGGGTAGAGACTTCAACTCTTTCCCAAAGTCCTCTATGGTCTCGTCCTCGCCGAAAACCACGTCTCGGGACCCGTGCCTTCTTTTCCTTTGGGTCATACTGATCGAACCTAAACTCATCCTCGCCATAGCCCGAAAGACACATTGCATGGTCTTTGGCTCAAGCTTGATTTTCTCATCTCTCGGAACATGAACAAAGGCTTTATAGCCAAAAGTCCTGAGATGGTTGCAAGCTGGTTCCCTTTTGGTCCAAATCCGCTCTGGAACTTCCCCATCCAGAGGCTTACAAGGCGACCGGTTGATCACGTGGGCGGCCGTCTTCAAGGCCTCGGCCCCAAAGATCTCGAAGCTTTGGCCTTGATAACATGCACCGACCCTTTCCATCGTGGTGCGATTCATCCTTTTGCCACGCCATTCGATTGCGGCGTCTTGGGTGGAGTCTTCGATGTTTGATGCGAGAGTCTTGCAATAGGCATCAAACGTTCCAATGAACTCACCGCCGTTGTCGCTCGCGCGGCCTTTAACCTCTTCTCGGTTTCTCGCTCAATGAGCGCATGGACTGCTCAAAGGTTCCCTTGACCTGGTCCTTGGTTTTCAACGGGAACACCCCTGACTTCCTTGAACAATCGCCAATGAAGGTCACAAAGTATTGTGCACCTCCAAATGACTTCTCGGTAGAGGCCCACACACGTCTGTGTGGGACGAGTTCCAAGACCTCGGACCTCTTGGAAGATCGTCTCTCGAAAAGGAGACCCGCCGCTTCCCCCACCAAGCGGTGAGGGCAAGTCCTCGGCTGTCTCCATCCACTTCGGGATGAGACCCTTCTTGGCCAGATGACTCATGCCATGCTCACTCATGTGTCAGAGTCTCTTGTGCCACAGTCCGAGGACTCCACATTCCCCGTAGCATTCACCTCTGCTACCTCGGCCTGGGCGTTCATGGTGTAAAGGCTTGAAGCCTTTACTCCTCGAGCAACCACCATCGAGCCCTTCTTCAGCTTGAAACTGCCGTCACAAAAGACGCTGTAGTAGCCTTCATCGTCAATTTGTCCCATTGAAATGATATTCATGCGAATATCGGGGATGTGTCGGACGTCCCTCAAAATCAGTAGGGCACCGGTGTTTGTCGACAAGGAGATGTCTCCTCGTCCAACAATCTTGGACGTCTCAAGTGCCCATCTTCAATACTCCGGGGCGCAAGGAGTATAAGTGAGAACTTGACTCTCTCCCGGGAGTGACGTGGATAGATGCGCGAGAATCCACCACCCAGTCAGAGGCTTGCTCAGCCACGCTCACTGAGTCTTCAGACTCGCAAGCCAGAAGGAGGTCACCTCCTGTGATGACAGAGACCGAGGACTCTTCCTCGCCATGTCTCTTCATGCCCCTATCTCCTCCAGCGTTCTCACGCTTCCACTTATAACAAAACTTATTGATGTGGCCCTTCTTGTCACAGTGATGGCACTTCATATCCTGATACCGAGAACGTGACTTACTCCGCCCTTTGTCTTCAGACTTTGGGCCACGTCCTCCGCCTCTTCCCCTTGACTCAGTGACAAGGACCTCAGATTGCTGAGAGGTCGTCGTTCCCTGAGAACGCCGCCACACCTCCTCGTTCAGCACAGCTCCTTTGATCATCTCTAAATTCACCACACTGTTTGGAGCTATATTGGCGATGGTGACCTTCATGGTCTCCCATGAGTCAAGAGGTTGCTAGGAGCAGTAGAAACCATCTCATCCTTGAACAATACCCATTCGGTCAATGGTCCTTGCGTACAGGAAATTCATTCGG
>BSYO01000007.1:5797365-5812668 GCA_033239525.1 Nepenthes gracilis | reverse complement strand
TGGACCCTTATTGAAAGTAGCGTTTAAGGTGGGTTGCGTTCCACGTCTGTGGAACCAACTTGCCGTCTTGGGTCCGGAGTTTGTATGCTCCGTTCCACAAGATGGCGAGACTAGAAAATGTCCTTCTCAATTTGGGAAAAGTTTATTCCGATTGGCAATCTTGCCCGTAGCCTCGATGCTTCGTAGGACCAAGCCTCCAACATCGAACTGCCACGCCTTTACATTCTTGTTGTAATAGCAGGTGATTCGTTGTCGGTAGGCCACAATCCATATCCTGGTAGAGTTACAGGTTTCCTCTAACAAGTCTAGGTATTCTCGAATTTTCTGGGAGTTACCTTACGAGTCAAAGGATTTGACCCTAAGATTTGAAAGCCCGATCTTAATCGGGATTACTGCTTCAGTCCTGTAGCAAAGGATGAAGGGTGTCTCGCGAGTTGGCTCATTTGGAGTAGTTCGGTAAGACCAGAGGACAGAGGATAGCTCATCCAACTAGGAGCCCCCTGTGTCCTCCAGCTTTGTCTTAAGACCGTAGAGTAGCGTGCGGTTCATAACCTTCACCTGTCCATTCACTTGAGGGTATGCCACCGAAGTGTAGACTGGCCTAATGCCTAGGCTGGTGTAATACTTGGTGAAGTAGTTTTTAGAAAATTGGATTTCGTTGTCAGTCACTATGGCCTCTGAAATGCCAAATCTGCTAATTATGTTCTGGTGGACGAATTTAAGAGTGTTGTGCTCTGTGATCTTAGCCAGCGGGATGGCTTTAACTCACTTGGTGAAGTAGTCGATGTCGACGATAATAAACTTCCTTTGCCTCGTTGTAATGAAAAACGGGTCGAGAATGTCAAACCCCTATTGCGCGAAGGGCCAAGGAGCCTAGAAAGATTTCAGCTCAGCGGACAGCTGGTGGTGAAGATTGTCGTGAAGCTATCAGTTCTCACACTTTTTTACGAACATGAGTGCATCCTTCTTCATTGTCGACTAGTAGTAACCTTACCGCATGATCTTGAACGTTAAGTTCTTGCCACCGATGTACAATCTGCATATCCTAAGGTGGACTTCACCCAAGGTGTAGTTGACCTCCTTAGGGGTGGGGCACTGAAGGTACGGTGTTGAGTAGCCACGACGATATAGCCGTCCATCGATTACAGTGTATCAGCTAATCGTCTTCTTGATCCGCTTGGCTTTATCCGCATCTTCTGGGAGTGCTCCGTCTGCTAGGTATCTTTGGTATAGTGTCATCCAATTTTCTACTCCGAAGATTTGCATTGCTTCCTGTTCATCTGTACTGGGAGTGCTTGAAACCACCCACATGTCCCTAAACTACTGTTCTAGGTTTTTGGCCGCCGCCACTCTAGCTAGTTGGTCGACCTTCCAGTTCTCAATTCTGGGAACGTGGACTAGGGTTAGCCTGTCAAATCTCTGGGCAGCTTCCTTCACCTTGGCCAAGTATCTGGCTAGGTGTGGGTTGCTTACCTCGAAACTCTGGTTAACTTGGTTGATAACTAGTTCAGAGTCATTGTAGACAATTATTTGCTTAGCCAAGCATTTTTTGGCAGTCTTAGCCCGACTAATAGGGCTTCATACTTGGCAACATTGTTAGTATTTGGGAAGTTGAGTCTAAGGAAGCACTTCACCTCAAACCCATCATGGGTCCTAAGGACCACCCTAACACCGCTGCCTGTGTCCGTAGACAATCCGTCTACGTTGAGGACCCATTCCGATTCTTCCTTATGTTGTCTTGCGTCCTCAGTGGGCTGTTCTTCGAGAATTGGTGTCGTTATCTCCACGATGAAGTCTTCTAGAGCCTGCCCCTTAATGACCAATCTGGGCCAGAATTCGATACCGAACTCTACTAATTCGATAGCCCACTTTATCAACTGTCCAGAAACGTCAGATTTTTGGAGAATGCTCTTCAGAGGCTAGTCGATGAGAACAATCATGCGACGAGCCTGGAAGTAGGGTCTTAATTTTTTGATGGAGAAATCAAGTGCCAAAGCTAAATTTTTGTGCGTGGGTAGCATGTCTCTGGGCTGGTCAACATCTTACTCACGTAGTAGACCAGTCGCTGAGTGTCGGAGTCTTGGCGTACGTAGACAGAACTGAGGGTCGCATCTGACACTGCTAGGTAGAGGTATATCTCATCTCCGTCCTTGGGTGACGTTGATAATGGCGAACTGGCCAGATACTGTTTCAACTCATCGAAGGCTACCTGACACTCTACTATTGATTGGAACCCGTTTGCTTTCGTCACCCTTAAAGCTTTAAAGAAAGGCTGGTACTTGTCCCTCGATTTAGCTAAGAAGCAGGATAAGGCCGCCAGTCGTTCGGTTAGATGCTGGATATCTTTGACACTCCGCGGTGGAGCCATGTCCGGAAGGCCTTGACCTTCTCCGGTTTTGCTTCGATCCCTCATTGAGAGATGATGAAACCCAGGAACTTCCCTGAGGACACTTTGAAGATGCACTTAGTTGGATTTAGTTTCATTTGATGTGTGCAGAGCACCTCAAAGGATTCAGCCAGATCATGAATAGGATCATTGGCGGTCTTGCTCTTGACGAGCATGTCGTCGACGTAAACCTCCATATTGTGGCCGATTTATTTCTCGAACATCTTGTTCACGAGTCGTTGGTAAGTGGCACCTGCATTCTTTAGGCCAAAAGGTATGACCTTATAGCGATAGGTACCTTGGTCCATCATGAATGAGATCTGCTCTTCATCCTCTGGGTTCATCCAGATCTGGTTGTAACCCGAATACGCGTCTATAAAGCTTAACAGCTCATGTCCAGATGTGGAGTCCACCAATAGGTCGAACCTGGGAAAAGGGAAGCTATCTTTTGGGCAGGCTTTGTTAATATCGGTAAAGTCGACACACATTCATCATTTCTCGTTGCTTTTCTTTATCAGGATGACGTTGGAGAGCCAGTTTGGGTATTGGACGTCTCTAATGAAGTCGGTGTCTAGCAGCCTCTTCACTTCCTCCCGGATGGCGACCAATTTCTCCTCGGAGTGGTATCTCCGCTTCTGCTTGACGGATTTATGGTTGGAATCGAGGCCCAACTTGTGGACCATTACTTCAATCGGAATCCCAGGTATGTCAACGGGATTCCATGCGAAGATGTCAGCGTTCTGTCGCAAGAACGTGATCAACTCATGCGTAGTGTACTAATGAGCGAGTCGTCGATCTGCACGCTCCTTTCTGGGTCCTCCGATTTAGTGGGACTAGAACGGTTGCCTCACCGGATTGCGCTTGCTGCAAAGTTGTTTCGTCTCTATGGTCGAGTTCTCCTACCGACCTGGTGCTGCCACGGGAGCGATCTGCGACATATAACATGTTCGCCCAGTGATTTCATCACCCAACACCTTGCCCACACTGCATGCCGTTGGGAATTTCATCTTGAGGTGCGGTATCGAGGTGAGGCTCCAAACACTGTTAGGCACGGGTAGCCAAATATTGTGTTGTAGATAGAGGGTAGGTCAACTACCAAAAAAGTAAGTGTACGACTCACCGTCTTCGTGTACGTGCCTAGGGTGACCTCCAACTAGATCGCCCCTTAGACGGGCATCGGCTCATTGTCGAGATTGTACAACAGGCCTTCGATAGGTTTTAACTAACTCATTTTTAAATCAAGTTTTAAGAACGTATCAAGATAAAGCAAATTGCACAAATTTTTATTATCGATAAATACTCATTTCAGTTGGTAATTAATGTTACCATCCGAAATGAGTGCGGATACAATAAGGGGATCTACATTGGGGGAGATTACATGTTCCAAGTATCGTAAATAAAGCTAATGACGTTGTCTACAATGTGCTATTTCTTCCTCCCAGTCTGCTGCTCCTTGCAGTCTGCCGAAATCTTGGTCGGCTGAGTCGTGATCATATTAACCACTCCTGCTGTGACCTGATTCCGTAGAGGGGAAGGCACTAGTCCTTCTTCGCCTGCAATGCCAGAGCTCTAGCCAAGGTTCTTGACGAACCTGGTGAGGTGGCTTCTCCAAATCAACTATTTGATCTCCTACTGAAGAGTCTTCCAATCTTCCATGGAGTGTCCGAAAGATCAATAGAAATCACAATACTTAGCCAGATTTTCTCATTCCACTTTCTTAAGTGGTTTTGGACACTTAAGAAACTTCCCCATAGATCTGCATGAGGATGTTCGAACACGTGTCGGTCAGGGGCGTCAAGTTAATTGGCCCGTAGTCCCTTCGCTCTGGTAGTCCGGTCTTGTGGTGCTTCCTGCGGGAGTGATCGCCGCCATTGTACTTCCTCTTTCCTTCATCCGGTAATGAGAGAGGTTAATTGGTCCTCTTGGGATGCTTAGCCTCGTTGGCCTCCTCCACTGCTGTATAGGTTTGGGTGATAGACTCCACCTCCCGGAAGGTTTGTGGATTCTTATACGCCGACTACCTAAAGAAGTCCCCGTAATTTCGCGTGAAAATGAAACTTTCAAGCTTCATTTCCTCTGTGAGACTGGGAATCCGTCTGGCTTCCGCCACGAAGCGATCCAGAAACTTCCGTTGATTCTTTTCCTGCTTCTACTTGATGTGGGAGAGGTGCCAAGCTGTTTTTCTTCTCGATTGCTGGAGGCATATTGCGCCAAGAAGATGTCAGTTAGCTCCTTGAAGCTCCTGATTGAATCCAAGGGGAGGTGATGGAACCATATGCGAGCATCCCCTTTCAAGGAAGTGAGAAATAGCGGCACATCACTACGTCCTCCAACCCTTGTAGACTCAGATGGATGTGAAAATAATTAAGGTGATCTATTGGATCAACACTCCCATAGTATTAGTTAAGGAGTGGCATCTTGAACTTCATCGATATTGGACTGTTCAAGATCTCTGCTATAAAAGGATATCTATCCAAATCGATAGCATGTTTGTCATCCTTGAATGTGAGGTATCAGATCTTCTCCAATCTTGGATTAGCTCGAGCCGCGTGGGCTGATCTTTTGGAGTTGAAATAAGTTCTCAACTCTATTCTTTCTCTTGGTGTGGCTAATAGTCGATTGGCAACCGCTAAAATTGGATCTGACAACATGGGAGGCTCCCTCCTGAACCTGGGTCCTGGTCTCCACCCGAGAGTATCAAGAGTTCCTTCTCTTTGGACTTTCTTCCGGAGTCATGCTGCCCAATGGCTCTTCAAGCCTTGGCCGACTTCGGGTGTGTGAGGACTCCGGTGTCTAAATGTTGGCCGGCCTTCTGGACTTCTTGGCTGGTCTCTTCTTCCTCTGGCCTCCTCTCCTGGAGGTCGGTGCAGGAATTGCCACTGACGAAGCCCCGTACTGTGCGTGCTCCTGGCTGGAGCAGAACATTTGGAGTATCTTGTTTGTATTCTGCATGTGCTCTATCAGATTTTAAAAGAATGGTGTGGGCACCCTGTTGACCATCCCATTGACCATAGTACCAGCAGTGTGGTCCTGGTTGGGCGAGATCGCATCTCTAGCGGACTAGCTTGCTTGTACTCTCGTGTTCACCATTCTAATTGATGACGTTGGCTTAGAAGGTCAAGCTGAAAAATGTATATGAGAAAAGTGGTTGGCTTTTTATAAGCGTTCCCACAAATGGCGCCAATGATGCGTCCTGGATCCAAGCTTCAAACAAGTTCGGGTCAACTTGATCATCTGAATCCGGCTCCATTCATTGAGTTTGGATCATGCACACCACTACAACAAATAAGAGGTCAGGTGATGGCGGAGGTTATCCCAACGAAAATACTCCGACACTCAAATTAATAATTTGCCTTCAAATAAATAAGGTAAAAGGAAATAGAGATAATGAGAAAGCTGGAAAAAGAGTGTTTGAGGTTGGGGTTTTGCTCTCGTCGTGAGAGGCTTTTTGAGGCTCGTGAGGAGGGCGGCTCTCAATCTTTGTGTTCACGGGGAACGTAGTGACAGAAAGAGTGGGCATTCTACAAGCGTGAGAGGTTTTAGAGTTACGAGTGCACTGCATGAGCTTTTGGGAGTATTTTTTAGCAGAAAAGAGAACATGCCCTGGAGTGAAAACTCCATGGGCTTTTATAGCTAAGATGTTGGGCAGCCTATCTAGGGCAGGAAGCTTGATTCCTGCACTCTATTGGGATTATTTCCTTTCTAACGTGGAGCTTCAATGGCGGTAACAACTCCTTGGATCGATTGTCTTCCTTCTATATTTTGTAACCGTTAGGGTTTACTGTAGATAGGGAGAGAATTTGGCATTTTTCTTCTGGGACGTGCGCTGAATTTGTTGGAGATCATTACAATGGAGATTTCCTTCTGAGAGAGCATGAAATTAAGGAAGAAGACTGTTATTGGTCATGGACGGCAGTGTGGGCCAAATTGGGCTTGGCCCACGTGAGGCTTACTCTTAGGTCGGCCTACTGTGACGCTTCCGATCAACAAAAATGTCAACTATTTCTGGGAGCCTATTGTTCACCCTAATGTCAAGCTTGGCCGACTCTTTTAGCCTTTCATTCAGTTAACAGTTGGCGTTGACCATCCAGATGTACATATGGGCCCTTGTGGATCTGTGCCGTTTCTCTTTCTTGGGTTAACCTAGTAAGAGCGTATCCATCAAGGAGAAAAGTGCCTTTTTTTTAGCAGGTGGTGTTTGATTGTTGCTACCCAAATTAGTGGCCAACAATTTTCATATTTTAGTGGCCGACAATAATCTTTGTTTCCGTTGTCTTGATGCCCTATCACAATTTAGTGGCCAACAATGTTTCACATTTTAACGTAAAAATCAATACTATTAAAAAAAATAAATAGCCCAAATTGGTTTATTTAAACCTAAGAAAAACAAAGGAGGCACTTAGTTTTTTTTAATCACTTAAATTAAATAAAATTAAATTATGAGTTAATTTTATAATATTTAGTATATAATAATAATAAGGTAAATAACTAATGAATTCATTAAAATAATTTTTTTATCCCTCCCTAAAGAAATAATATTCCAGCATATTTTAGAAGGTTTAGGGTAAATATGTTTTAATTTGAGTCATCCAATTGGTCTATTCCTCTCGAGTTAAAATTTTATAGAATTTAGTGATATATATATCAATACTATAGGCAAATATGATCAAAAGATTAAGTCTAATTAATTTTTCAAGCTAAGTATGATCACAGATGAAAGTCACTCTTTCAAGTAGAGCCTACCCAGATTATAAATTTTATTATAAATGTATTTTTTATTTTTAAACAAATATCAAGTTTAAAAAAATACTCTAATAGATTATATTTTTATATAATTTTATATTTTTAGATATTTTTACATAACTATAAATTTTTATAGAAAAATACTTATCTTACCCAACAAACACACCAACAATGGAAGCAACATGCAGAGTGATTTGGCACTCTTATTCTTGATGATTTGTGCAAATGTATCCATAGAGCTTTTGTATTTAGCCGCTTGTCCTAATGTCATCATCGTCTTTCTACGCATAGTGTCAAGTGGATAAGAAGGAGACCGAGCACCAATTATGATGCCCGATCCAAGGAAGAAACTTGCCAGGAAACAATCTTAGAAAAAATAACAAAGAACAACTGATTATAATTATATCATAATTTTTATACCCTACCAAAGATTTAGTATAAATACATAAATATAATAGTCCAATGGAATCTCAATTTGCCAAGATCACTCTATAGAGTTTTGAAAAAGAGTCAGACCAATTTGATACTATTGTTCCTGGTCTTATTTAGTGTTATTATTTTGACAAGAAAATACAGTCCGATTATAAATCTCTTGCAAGAATTCATCAACAACTACTAAAATAGCCCCTACTCTTCTTATTGCTGGATTCTAGGACACATGTCTGAGAATTTCTTCCAGTTTGGAAATCCACTTGCTCTAGTTGCAAAATGCCCGGGCATTTTTCAAGCTCAATTGATATCCGAATGGAGGCAAATGGCATGAAATATTTAGGAGTTTAAAATTAGCATTAGCTAATCCAAATCAGCACATAATGAAAGGAAGAACCTGAAGATAAAGTGGCACTGTCCAAAGTTGAGTCCAAACAACTGCTTACCCTCCTTTACCAAAGCAAAGTATAACATCCTCGTCACACAATTAACTTTGCTCAAATTGTGATTGAGCCCGCAACAAGTTCTCAATTGCCTTTCCAAGAATGTGATTCATTAATTTTTCTTCTGCACATACTTTTAACACAAATCTAGCATGACTTCCATGGATTTCGAACAAGAGGCAACATATCACATGATCTACTACCCTTCCCTCTATCCAAAGATTTCATCCTGCATATCCCAACTAGTCAAATCGCTGAATGGAAATGAGGCTATTGTTATGCATATTGACAGCATGAAAATATCAGGTTATTTTCTATTGAAAGGTGTCCTTGGTGTACTATGATTTAACTATAATCTAATATCTATTAAGAAGATAATGAAATCTCTTAGCGGTTATATTGTTTGATTTTATAATTATTGCTATATTTAGGACCTTAGATTTTAGACTATGATTGAAAAGGATGAGATTAAATATGGTCATCATTATCTAATAAAGCTATTATATTACTATCAAACATTTTAAAAAGATTGATGAAACTTTCTGTAGACACCTCTTTCAGCACTGCTATTGTAAAAGTTGCTTCATGCTCTAGTTTGTGGCATGCTTGTTTGGGACACCTATCAAATTCAAGACTAAAACTGATAGATGATGATGTAATTAAAACAAGTATCCCTAATGAAAAAAAGTGCATTTGTTTAATTTGTCACTTGGATAAACAAAATCATCTTCCTTTATTCATCATGGAACGTAGAATATTTTATATTTTAATTAATATATTGTGATATTTGGGATTATGTTCTAAAGGGAGAGATAAGTACAAAATCAAGGCCATGGTAGTTATAATAGGACAGAATCTCATATGAGACTTTTTATGCTAACAAATGGATAATATATCAAAGAATTTGTATCAAGACTCCAGAGAAAAATAGTATGATGAAAAGTAAATATAGGCATTTACTGAATATTGCTCACGTACTTAAGATTCAATCTTATAAAGCTTTGTTTGTATCAAACCAATATATAATCACCTGAAGGTGCTTCGATTTCTTTTCTTATTTTGAAACCAAAGGATATATGTTATTAGATCTTGATGCACATATAGTATATTGTTTTTCAAAATGTTGAATTTTATGAGTATGAATTTCCTTTCTATGCATGATTAGCAAATATGAATAGAGATTCTAGCAATGCATCTATTAGGCATTGTATGTGTTGGGATACTCCGTGATCGTATTTGATTGTTCATTGGTAATTTTATATTGCCCTGAAGATCTGTATCAAATTCACACCCTATACTCACCAATGCGCAACTCCCAGTTCCATGCCTACCTAAAGTCTAACTCGCGCACGAGCTCCATTTCTCGTAGGCCCACGCTCAAAGCATACTCAAGGTTCCATTTTACAAATGTGCACACTCAAGGCATGCTTAAATTACCCTTTTACAAATGGGCGTACTCAAGCGCTAAGGTGCAGACCCTGTGCCAGCCTGGGCTCGCGTGACACGTGCTTGAGTGGTGCTCGAGTGTCGGGGCACATATTTCTAAACAATCGTATTTTCTAACCTAATTTTTGAGTCTCTTTATAAATAGCTACCTTCTTATTTTTGTGAAAAAATCTTGGTGAAACATGCTTACAGCTGCTTAGTGAACAAAGCTCTCACTTTCATGCTTATAATTTGTTTCTATTTGAGAAAACTCACCCTTGATTATTGTGCTTCAATTTTAAAGTTTTCTCACATTATTACTTGATCCTACACACCTTTTTCTACTTGTTAACATTCATAAGAAACGTGAGTGGTGTAGAAATTGAAATCCAATAGCATGCGGAGATTCGATGACTCATAAAAGGAGATTGATAAGAAGACCAGAAGGTATCCGATTCCATCACCGAGGATAAATCTAAAGAGCTCATTGGCAGGGATATAAGATGAGAGAAGGCAATTATGTTAGTGTATATGTACCAATAGGTCTATAAGTTGACTTTCTTAGTGTATTTTTTTCCTAGTTGAAAAAGTTCGAGGAGTTTTATTTGATAACTGTAACTATTAAGATTTTTTTTTGTCACCAAAATCTGATTTTGATTATTGTTGATAGTTGTATGCTATATATCATTTGATTTATCTAAATCTAAATATATTTTACTTATATTATATATTTGTATATTTTTTTGTAATTAGGGACTCCCTAGTCTATTTAAGCATCAACATCTATTCCCATCATTGATGAAGTCATCATCAGTTCATCTACTCCTCAATATGATCCAACTATAATACCAATTTTGGATCTAAAAGACCATTATCAACTATAGAGTCTGGCATAGCAAACACAAAGAACATAGAGAACACAGAATTAACTAATTCTAGTTGAATAAATGCTTGACATTTGTCAGTGATGATCGCATTCTAATCTCCATTGATAGACCTCAAACACCTCAATATCTCTAAGATTATTATTGTAGACTAGCTCAAGGAGATAAATATACACAACCCACAAGTAGGTTAGTTACCTCATACCCTATTGCTAACTGCTTGTCATATCAAAAGCTCTCACCATTCTATTGCGCTTTCCCCACATTGAAATCCTTGCACTTAGATTTGACTACTTACAATGAGGCTACAAAGGACCAAATACTATCCCAGATTATTGAAGTAGAGTTGCAAGCCTTGGAAGAAAATAGTATTTGGATCTTTACACATTTATGGATGGGAAACAAGCCATTGATTATCATTATGCTCTTAAAATTAAATGTAATTTGGATGGTACAATTGAGGTCACAAGGTACGACCAGCAACTCAAGTCTATACCCCAAATGTTGAAATAGATTATCATGACTAAATTGGTTATTGTTAGATAAATACTTTTTGTTATAGTTGTAAAGGAAAGAAACATTTAATAATTTGATTTTCACAATGCATTTTGACATGGCAATTTCAATGAAAAATTCTACATGAAGTGGCCTCCTGGTTATGAAAACAAAAATCTTTATTGAATTTGTAAGTTGTTTAAGAGTTTGTATAGATTGAAATAGACGTCAAGAAAATCGTTCTCGGAGTTCTCTAATTCCCTCATTAGTATGGGTTTCAAACAGTCAAAAACAAGTCATAATTTCTTTACTTTAGAGAATGTTGATTCTTTACTGCATTTCTTATGTATATTGATGACACAATTGTCACTAACAATTCAGTTATTACAATTGATGCTCACGAGATCTTTCTTCATTTATAATTTAAAATTAATGATATTGAGGTCTTGTAATATTTTTTTAGAATAGAAGTTCTTAATCCCCTAAAAAATTTTTAACAATTAACACAAGTATGCTCTGGATCTTTTAGGAAATAAAAGTACTCTTGCTTCATAGTTGAGCAAATTGCCTATGGATCAAAATGCGAAATTTAGCAAGAAAGCAGTGTTCAACTTGAATGACCCCATTGTTTTTAAAAGAACATTTGGTCATCTATTGTGTTTAACCATCACTAGTTCAGACTATAACTATAGGATACGGACTTCGAGTTAGTTTATGGAGAATCTCACCAACATCCATTTCACAGCTAATATATGGTATTATCCTACATCAACAAGCAGTCTTTGGGACATGATTTATTGCTATTATCTATCACTTCGTTAAGTTTGTGAGCTTATTCATTCGAATTGAGCTTTTGTCCCAACACTTGATGACCACTGATTGGTAGCTGCATTTTACATGAAAATTCCTTAGTTTCTTGGTGATAAAAAAAGCAACCCATTATTTCTAGATCTTCTATTGTTGCTAAATATAGAGTAATGGCTACTGATTGTTTTGAAATTACTTGGTGCAATATATTCTTAATGATCATCAAATCAATCATCTTCAACTAGCCATTCTCTATTATGATAATCAACCCGCACTCCACATACCCACAAATCCTATTTTTCATAAATGAATGAAACACATTGAAATAGATTGTCTTCTAATTTGTAACAAATTTTAGAAAGGGTTCCGTCAAATAAATTACATTATAGCATCTTCTCAACTATTAGACATTTTTACTTACGCATTACCCTCTTCCATGTCAAGATCTCATCTCTCCAATATGGGATAGAAAATGATTACTCTTGATCTGGTGGGGATGCGTTACAGTATGAAGAGTAACAAAAGAATAAGAAAGGATTCATCTAGGCATCATGCTAAGAAAATTTCTTGGACCAAATGCAACAACTCGGGAATCTACTAATTCCTTTTTGTTATACTGATTCTTTTATTGTGTTTTTTTTTTTTTCATAGGCCAAACAATAATAAATAAGGTGTTAAATGTTTGATGCTATTTTCTATAATTATTTTATATTAGAGTTGCAATATGTGTACAAAAGTAATACATTAATGGATATGTGACCTTCATTCTCCAAAGTCCATTTGATTACCTAATTTCTATAAAGGCACAGTACCTTTATTGTTGTTTCTTCTTCTTCCTTTTTTGGCACTCTTAGCACGTAAAAATATATGAAATTTTTCTTGACATACATATAAAGATAAATCTCAATGGATATATAAATTCAGAAATTTATGCTTGAAATTATGCTTTTAAAAATTTTTAGATATGAACTTTAAATATTTTAAATGAATACAATTTAAAAAAAATAAATAGTGAAAGTTTTTTTTTATCTAAGAAAAACAAAGACTGCATTTCATCTAAAACAAAAGGAGCATTTATGTGGCGACCGAGCTCGAATCACCTTATGCAACCTAAAAATCTTAAACCATACAAATTATTCAATTTTCATCATGCATAAAATTTATCTTAAAAACAAATCATTCATAAAAGAGTCTAATATCTTGAATATACCAAAAAAAATATAAAGTTTTAACACGTCCAATAACTATAAAGGTCACAGTCCCAAAAACATTCAATATAAAAGCATCCAGCCTCCTAGACCATCTCTACCTGTAATCCCACGGCAAAGATAAGGTCTTGTGCTAATGGTACGATCACAGTTCTAATCTGGAGACAATAAAAAATACAATAATGATATAAATAAATAATAACTATCTTAGATTAAATAACAAATAACACTATGCAATAATAATAATAAAAGCTCAACAACAATATATGAGATTGTAAAATCTTATCATAATTATAACTCAAAAGTAAATACCAGGATCACTAATACTAAACCTAAATATCATGAAGACAACAATGATTCTACCGAATTCAAATGTCAACAATACTATAAATCCTACTAAATAATACAACACCAGATATTAAATCTTTAATTATACTTATCCATTTGCCAAACAATTTCCATCACTAAATCCACAAAAAGGAAGCAGTAGTTGGAAATACAAGCCTTAACTACTAGTTATTGTAACTTCAAATTGAAAAGTCTTACAAGTAAAATTTCATCCATAAGGTATTAATCAACAACAATGCATGAAAAATATAATTTACAAGGAACCATACATAGAAATTATCACTCAATTTTACTTGTTATTGAGGAAATATAAATGTTGACAGTAGCATCAAACATTGGTATTTGGAGCCAATTTTGATGTTCATCTTCGCTCTTTCATCAATCGATTGCTACGTGGTTGGGTAATTGAAATTGTATTTCACCAACAAAATGTTGAATTTAGAGAGTCATAGAGTAAGCATGAGAAATTTTTCAATATAAATGTGTCGATTTAACATATACATAATTTGTTTAAAAATGGTTTGAAAAAGTGATTTCTTCACTCGAGAGTTGTCCATTTTCTTTCACACTAATCAATTACTGTTGCTTCGACTTATGGTGAATTGATTTCGACAACACAAAGGCTATTTTCATTTGATACCATAAACTACTGATTCCTACAAATTTAGGAAAATTATCACAATCAAGGGCTGTCTTCTACTTAATTTCTTGAAAAGAGAAAATGGCTTTGTTTCTTGAATGATGGAAATAAAGCTTAGAATTTCAAATAAAAAAAATAAAAATTATCAACTAAAGGAGCTGAAAAATACCATGTAAGATGATATGATTATGAGAAATTAAGAATTCACTTCCTACTCTATGGCATAGTTTTAACAGTCGTCCGATATTAATCAAATGACTGTTATTTAATGGCCTCGTATTGCACTGGAGGAGGTCCAGGTTTTGATGGCTGTTTTTCACTTGTCCCAAGCAGTGTCACAGTGCTCCTTGCTGGGGCGGCCTTAAAGGAGTGGTAGCCTAGCCCTTCTTGTGAGAGAGGGTGATACCCCGTCCCCTGCAAGCAAGCAGCTCCATCCTAGGCTGCTTATAGGAGGATCGCTTCGCGGACTGCTGGATGAGGACTTATTCAAGTCCACGTCAAACTTTAGGCCGTCATATTCGTGTTAGGTCTTGCATAGACGCAGGGGCTCACGGACTATGCGGCTACAGCCGGTTTCGATGGATGATACTGGTAGTTGCCTTCTAGGTGAGAACCGATGCTTTGTGAGTGGCTCGCACAGGGGAGGGCTTCTGCATGCTCTTTCAGTTGTAATTCCTTTCTAGGGTCAAGCTCCTGCCTGCCCTTTAGGTGTTCATCCTAGCAGAGTATGGCTTCACAAGTTGGATCATCATCCCATGTACCTTGTTCTTTTGAAACGAGCGTCTACTATTAAAAACTTGTATTTCTTAAAAGGAATTAATAAATAGAACTACCGAGCACTATTTATTTGCATATATTGCTTGGCTCCAATATTATGTGAATAGTTGATGCGCTTGAATGTTTTTTTGTGTTGTTTAACGTCTGATAATTTGACAATACGGGCCACCGATGACTTAATCTTCTGGCAATCCAACCCACAACCAGTCATCTTGACTGCTAGGTTGGGTCTTGAGCGAGGTGAATTTGCCTCGAGCCTGCCATGGTTGCATGCTGTCCACTCATGGCCTTGAAAAATGACGTGTTAGGTCAATATCACCTATGTTGCCCCACCAACTCACTGATCTAAGTGCCAGGGCTTCCAACTATTAGTAGGCTACACAGGGAGGCGGAGCCGTTGTCCAGAAAGTGTAACACCCGTATGTTTGTTATTCCTGAATAACCTTTTCCTTGAAGCTAAGGTTCCGTAGAGTCAAAAGTGAGTCGTTGACTTTGACTGTGAGCTGTCCGAGCCTTAGGCAAGATCCAACAGCTCATAAAGCAAAAATCTTGGGCTTGAGATAGGATTGCCTTGTCACTAGGGCGCGCTTTGGGAGCGAGCAGTGAGAGAGATGGAGATCTGAGTAAGCTGCTATTGTCGAGGCTCTAGAGTCACGAGCAGGCCGCTAGCATCGACCACAAGCTGTCTAAATCTTAGGCAAGATCCAAGAGCTCATAG
>BSYO01000007.1:5647621-5797265 GCA_033239525.1 Nepenthes gracilis | reverse complement strand
TTGACCATAATAGATAATCTTCTGAGAAGTAATCTGATGTACATATTCAAGACGATTGAAAGTTAGAACTAATAGTAAATTTGTTTATAATATAATTGGGACACAATTTAATGTCAAAATCAAGGCCATGGTAGTTGCAATGGGATAGAATTGTTAGACATTAATGTGACTAAAACAACCACTAAAGCGGAATATAGAATCGGATTTTATACCTCCGGCCATTTGATGCCCTGTTTTCGAACTTGCGATACGGACCGGCTCCGTGATTCTGGACAGTCCTTCACACGTTTAGATGGTGTAATATTTGAGTTGGGTGTCAGGGATAAAGCCAAAAAGCTCAATTTATAGGCGAAACCATCACCCGCCTCAACCGAACGTTTTATACTCAAATCGGCCAAAATTGATTAATTGACTTAATGGGAAAGTTATCACCACTTAATGGACCACAAATGCTTCAACAATTAACTGAGTTAAACGCCAAATGGTTACAAATCATCGAGGAAGACAAAGAGGACGAAACCCTTCTGTCGCTCGAAATCGGCTTCAAAAGCCGTTCGCGGCTCGAGTGGCTTGGCGGCTTGATCAGCTCAAGGCCGGCTCAACGGCTCGGGCCGGCTCAACATTTGGGCTGAAGCCCATATTCTCCCACTTGGTCCATATTTAACTTGATGTGATAACTAAATTTATCAATTTTCAAACTTTAAGAAATAAATATATGAATCATGTCGATAAGTCCTCTAATAATGAGTAATATCTTCCATGTATTACAATATATTAATTTCTCAAGTCATCCGATAACTTTACTTTATGAATAAACCCTATATTTATTCTTTGTCCAACTTAATGATATTCTAAATTCAATTAATGTGCACACAATTTTGAGAAATATCACAACAATAAAATAGGAATTTACAATATCATTATCCATACAATGAAAATTATAAAATAGAACTCAATCCCATTTCAGTTACAAGATCCTTGAACCTTAATGGTGGCATGCCTTTTGTCAAAGGATCAGCGATCATTAATTTAGTACTGATATGCTTAATAGCAATTTTATTTCCTTTAATGCGCTCCTTTATGGCTAAAAACTGAATGTCGATGTGTTTACTTCGACTACTACTTTTGTTATTTTTAGTCAGGAAAATAGCAGCTGAATTATCACAAAATATCTTTAATGGCCTTGAGATGGAATCAACTACTCTAAGCCTAGACATGAAATTCTTCATCCATACACCATGCTTTGTAGCCTCGAAACAAGCAACGAACTCGGTCTCCATAGTGGAAGTAGCAATCAAAGTTTGCTTCGCACTCCGCCAGGATATAACTCCACCGGCAAATAAAAATATGTAACCGGATGTTGATTTACGTGAATCAACGCATCCAGCGAAATCTGAATCGGAGTACCCCAAAACTTTCAGGTTGTCGGTCCGTTTATATGTAAGCATGTAGTCTTTGGTACCTTGAAGATACCTCATGACTTTCTTAGCAGCTTTCCAGTGTTCGATTCCTTGATTACTCTGAAATCTTTCCAATATTCCAACCGCAAATGTTATGTCAGGTCTTGTACATACCTGAGCATACATCAAATTTCAAACAACGGAAGCATACGGAATGTTCTTGATCTGTTCCTGTTCCAAATCATTTTTCGGGTATTGGCTAAAATTGAGCCTATCACCCTTCACAATTGGTGCTACACTTAGTGAACAATATTTCATCCGAAATCTCTCTAAAACCTTATTGATATAGGTCTCTTGAGACAAACCCAGAACACAACACGGTCTATCTCGATGTAACTTTATGCCAATGACATAAGATGCATCACACATATCCTTCATTTTAAAATTTTTAGAGAGAAATTGTTTCACCTCATACAATAACCCTTTATCATTGGATGCAAATAAAAGATCATCAACATATAAGATAAGAAAATAAGTCTTACTCTTACTGACCTTCTGGTATATACATTGATCCAAAATATTCTCTTCAAAATCGAATGAAGAGATACTTTTATCAAATTTTAAATACCATTGATGGGATGCTTGTTTCAATCCATATATGGACTTCTTTAATTTGCACATCAATTGCTCACCATCACTAGAGGAGAATCCTTCTGGTTGTTTCATGTAAACCTCTTCCTCTAGATCACCATTTAAAAATACTATTTTCACATCCATTTGTTATAATTCCATATCAAAATGATAACCAATACCAAAATTATATGAAGAGAGTCCTTTTTAGATACAGGAAAAAAAGTCTCCTTATAATCAATTCCTTCTTTCTGAGTATATCCCTTAACAACGAGTCTTGCCTTATATCTTTCGATATTGCCTAATGAGTTTTTCTTTATTTTGAAGACCCATTTACACCCTATGACTTTCGCCATTTTAGGCAATTTAACAAGATCTCAGACTCTATTGCTACTCATGGAACTCATCTCTTCTTTTATAGCATTGTATCATAATTGTGATTCATTACAACTCATGACTTGTGAAAACGTTTCAGAATCATTTTCAGCTCCCACATTGTAATCAGACTCTTTAAGATATACAACATAATCATTAGGGATTGCTGACTTTCTCATTCTAGAAGACCTTCTTAATGTTATATCATCATCCTCAACAGGAGTATATTGTATAACTATTTCAGATAAATCCTAAATTTTATGGTCAACTGAAATAGAATCAGTATTTTGTGAAATAACAATGATTGGTTGTTCAACACCAGATTGATCTTGAGGGGTGTTGTGTACATCAATCAACCTATCATATGAAGCGGAGGGTTGTGAATCCAAATGATCAGTTCTTGATCGTTTTCTCCCACTCATTAAGTCATTCTCAATAAATTTTATATTTTTTGATTCCACAATCCTAGTGGTATGAGATGGACAGTAAAATCTGTATCCCTTAGACCGTTCAACATATCCAATGAAATGCCCACTTATAGTCCTTGGGTCCAATTTTTTTTCTTGTGGGTTATAAATTCTTACTTCAGATGGGCATCCCCATACGCGTCCATGTTGTAAACTCGGTTTCCAACCTTTCCATAACTCAAAAGGAGTTTTTGGAACAACTTTTGTTGGAACCCGGTTTAATATGTACACCGCCGTTTTAAGAGCTTCACTCCACAAAGATTTTGGAAATGCAGAGTTACTTAGCATACTCCTCATCATGTCCAATAATGTTCGGTTTCTTTTTTCTACTACACCATTTTGGTCCGGAGAACCAGGCATAGTGTATTGGGTAACAATTCCATATTCTTGAAGATACTTTACAAATGGACCAGGCATTTGTCCATTTTCAGTATATCTATCATAATATTCTCCACCTCTATCTGATCTCACAATTTTGATATTTTTTCCAGATTATTTCTCTACTTCTACTTTAAACAATTTAAAAGCATCTAATGCTTCATATTTATTATGAAGCAAGTAGAGATACATATATCGTGAGAAATCATCAATAAAGGTAATAAAATATTTTAGACCATATGAGTCTATATCGGGACTACAAATGTTAGTATGTATAATTTCTAATATGTCCGAACTCCTCTTGGCATTTTTCTTAGTCTTGTTGGTCTGCTTTCCTTTAATACAATCCATACAAGTCTCAAAATCAGTAAAATCTAGAGTACTAAGTACTCCATCATTTACCAATCTTTTGATTCTATCAATGGAGATATGTTACAATCTCCTATGCCACAATATCGAGGAACATTCATTCATAACACATCTTTTAATTTCATTATTAGCATGTACAGTATTAAAAGAGGTATTATTTTATAAATTTAAATAATAAAGACTATCAGACAGTGTACCATTCTCAACAATATCAGACTTATAAGAAAAATTAAATAATGAGTCTGAAAATGTAAAGGAATATCCAAAAGGCACAAGTCTCGAAACCAAAATTAAATTTTTAGAGAAATTTGGAATGTAAAAGGTCTTTTCAAGAGACAAAACAAAACCACTACTCAGAATTAAACTGCATGTTCCAATGGCCTCCACATGTGAACGCATCTTATTTTCGGAGAAGATGCATTGTTCACTACTCACTGGTTTTCTTAGGTTTTGCAAGCCCTGTAAGGAATTAGAAATATGGATTATAGAACCAGAGTCAATCCACCATATGTTATGTGCAACATTAACCATATTAGATTCATAATATAGAAAAGAGAATGGATTACCTTTCTTTTCAAGTCAATTTTAATACTTGAAACAGTCTTTCTTTACGTGTCCATTCTTTTTACAGAAGAAACACTTGGACTCCTTCTTGATATCAGATTGGGAAGGTATTTTACCTTTTTCCTTGATTTGATTCTGCGTCTTGAACCTTCCTTCTTTTAGCATGAAGACGCTTTTACTTTGCTCCATCATGAGCCTTTCTTCCTCTTGTACACATATGGTCATGAGTTCATTTATTAATCATTTATCCTTATGTGTGTTATAAGAGATTTTAAAAGGCTCATATTGTGGTAAAAATAAATTCAAAATGTAATGCACAATGAAAGGTTCAGACATTTTTACCTCTAAATTTTTCAATTGAGCTGCAATATTCCTCATTTGCATTATGTGCTCACGCACACCTTAACACTGGTGAGCCTAATAGATGAAAATTTTATTATTAGGGTGCTTGCAAGTGCCTTATCTAAAGTCATAAATTGTTCATCAATTGCCTTCAGTAAATCTTGCACCTTATTATACTGGTCGACAGAACCACGAATACCAACAGAAATTTTTGTCTTTATGAACATTAAATTGAGGCGAGTAGATCGTTCCCAACATTCATAAAAAGTTACCTCATCCGGAATGCTGGTAAGGGTAAGAGCCGGTGATTTATTTTTTCGGATAGCATAATCGATATCAAGCCACCCTAAGTGAAGAAGAATTCTCTCCTTCCATACTTTATAGTTGTCACCCTTTAATTCAAAAATTTCACATCGTATATCAAAAAGATTTACAAATTGAATAGTTGCATAAAATAAATACATACTTAACATCCAAAATTGAGGCTAACAAGTTACAAAATTATGTTTTACCAATGTAAAACATACATCATAAATCAATAGACAAAAAAATTACCTGTGGGCTAAATTTTAATTCCATTTGATTCATGTCCGATTTTATGATAAAACTATCAAATTATATTCTATTCTTAATCCCTGTGGATAAATTAAGAAAAATAATTTGACATTCTATCCTGATTAATTAATTCAATATAATAAAATTTTCTGTGAGATAAATTTTATTATATCAAAAATAATTATCACAATTTATGTCTTTATACCTCACGTGATAATAAAAAAATAATTTTATTAATTAAGGGTACTATAGCTAATCCCCAATTAATTAAATTATTTTAATCACAAGATATTATTTATATATATATATAATTATATTCTAGATATTATATTTTATACTTTATATATAATTATATATATTTATAAATATATATGTATATTTATAATATATATATATACTCTGTATAAAAGTATAAATACAATTGAAATGTAATAATGAACGCATGGCGCTCAGCAGCGCAGCGGCAGAAGCCGCCCCTTCTTCTCGACGCGTCCCGCGTTCAAAGCTCACTGGCCGCATTTTATTTTCCCATTCTGCTACAGTAACGGGCCAGGATCTCATGGGCCGCGTTCGAAACAGTATTTGGGCCGCAAACGAAACTGCCCATAACCGATATAATTTTTTTTAATCAAAACTGTAGCGAAATGACGTCGTTTTAAAAACCGAATTCGTTCCAATGAAACGACGTCGTTCAGAAACTTAAAACTGAAGCAAAAAACGACGACGTTTATTACTGCCGAAACAGAAAACGACGCCGTTCAAGTCGTCGTCTACCTTCGTCGGTTTTGCCCGAACCCGACAACGAACGACTCGACCCGAATTCCAGACTCGATTCAAACAGCACCATACGAACACTATAAATGATGAAAAATATATGAAAATTTCAGAAATTTAATTTTTCATTGATTTGCAGTGCTCGTTTGAACCGAATCTTCAAAAAAAACGAAGACTTTAGATTTTTTCGAATTCGGAAAAAATCTGAAAAACACAGAATAACAAATGTAGAGTTGAAGCCTTTCTCTGATACCAAATGTTAGACATTAATGTGGCTAAAACAATCACTAAAATGGAATATAGAATCGGGTTTTATACCTCCGACCATTTGATGCTCTGTTTTCGAACTTGTGATACGGACCGGTTCCGTACTTCTGGACACTCCTTCACTCGTTTAGATGGTGTAATACTTGAGTTGGGTGCCAGGGATAAAGCCAGAAGGCTCAATTTATAGGCGAAACCATCACCCACTTCAACCGAGCGTTTTATACTTAAACCGGCCAAAATTGATTAACTGACTTAATGGGAGAGTTATCACCACTTAATGGACCACAAATGTTTCAGCAATTAATTGAGTTAAACGCCAAATGGTTACAAATCCATCGAGGAAGAAACCCTTCTGTCGCTCGAAATCGGCTTCAAAAGCCGTTCACGGCTCGAGTGGCTTGGCGGCTCGATCGGCTCAAAGTCGGCTCAACGGCTCGGGCCGGCTCAGCATTTGGGGTAAAGCCCATAAGAATCTCATATGAGACTTTTTATGCCAATAAAAGGATAATATATCAAAAAAGTTGTGCCAAGATCCACGAGAAAAATAGTATGATGGAAAGTAAATATAGGCATTTACTGAACATTGCCCATGCACTTAAGATTCGATCTAATGTTCTCCTCAGATATTGGGTACATACGTTTGACTACCTACTTGATAAATAAAATCCCTACTCCAATATTGTGTAATAATACATATTATAAAGTTCTGTTTATTGTCAAACTAAGATATGATCACCCGAAGATGTTAGATTTCTTTGCTTTACTACCACTCTCTTTGAAGGCTATACCAAATTTAACTACAGTGGAAGGAATTGCATTTTTCATGGGTATTCTTTAGAAACCAATGATACATTTTATTAGATATTGATACACGTACATTGCTTTTTTTTTTTTCAATATGTTGAATTTTATGAGTCTAAATTACCTTTTTAAGCGGGACAGAATACAGATAGATATTCTGGCAATGCATCAACATTTATTCCCATCGTTCATGAAGTCATCATTAGTGCATCTGCTCCTCAACATGATTTAACTATAATACCGATTCTGGTTTTGAAGGACCATCATCTACTATAGAGTTTGGCACAACAAATACAAAGAACACAAAGAGCATAGAATCTGTCAATTTTAGTCAAATATATGGCTGATATTTGTTAAGTGATGATCACATTCTAATCCTTACTCATAGACCTCAAAGATCTAGGAGGACACTTGAATATCTCCAAGATTATCATTATCAACCAGCCCGAGGAGATAAATATGCACATCCCAATTGTAGGTTAGCTACCTCATACTCTATTGCTAACTACTTATCTTATCAAAAGCTCTCACCATCCTATCGTACTTTCTCCACATTCATTTCCTCCCAAGTACAACAATTTGCCTATTTTGGGACAAAATATTTTGCCACTAGTAGTGCTAAATTTATCACTAAAAATTTTAGTGACAAAATTTAAATTTGTTATTAATTCACCACTAAAAGTCCGTCACAAAATATATAGTAACGAATTAGTTGTTTTGTCACAAAAGTATTTCTTTTGTGACAAGATTACATTGTTATTAAATGATACTTTACAGTGGCAAAAATGATTTCATCACAAAAAATATATATTTTAGCGACTACAAATTTTATCACTAATATTATTTAATTGCATCACTAAAAAATATATTTAGTGATGAAATAAATTTTTCACTAAAGCCAATAATTTGTTGGCAAATAATTGTCAATAGAAGTATATAATTTAGTCTCTAAATATTACTCATTAGTGACAATATTTTTGCCACTAGTACTAGAGATTTATTAACCAAAATTTTGTGATAAAAATAATAAAATGATTTTTATATAAAATTTTTTTACAACAATTCAAAAAATTTTTACTAACATTTTGCAACAATTTTATGAATAAATTTATACAATATCATAGTCTATTTTGTTTGCCTAAGGCACTAAGATTCATTCCCTTTCTTGCAAAAGTCCAATATTTTATTACTTCATTTATCTCATTAACTTGAAAAGTTTAGAGAAATATTATCATTTACAGATTTTACTATCCAATAAAATATACATAAATTTAAAAAGAATTTACTTAGTAGCATATACCTTTAGAACTTTCTTGTGTTGTCTGTCCTAAAGCATGACGAACTCTCCTTCAAGATAGTAATCAATTATACAACAAATATATGTTTGGGTTTGCATAACTTTAAAATTAGGATCCAATGGGTATTCCTTAATTTACGAAAAATAAACAAATAGTAACAAATAAGTAGAGATGAAAGAATCAAATGTCAAAAAACATTGATAGCAAAGAGAATGAATACCTTTCTATGTCACCAAATCTTAGTGGTTTTACAAGTAAAAAAAGCCTTAAGCCTATTTGCTCATCGTTTTCAATAATATGCAAATAGGTGTATCAAAAGATAATCTTATAAGACCGAAATAAGAATTATGCACATGAATTATTTAAGAAATACATATTTTTAGAAGAAACAATCTTATTCTGATTTTAACTTTAGAAAGTAAGCTACAGTGGTTTGATAAAATCAAATACATAGGAATGGATACTGATTTTTCATTTCCATGGGAATGAACAAATGATTATCACATATATAAAAAAGATGGCTTAGTACACATTATGGGGATCGAGAAGGTCAAATGTATATAGCATGATTCGGTGAAAATAACTATCCATTCCAGATCCTCCATTTGTAATTTCTTGCTAAATAAATAAAATTTCAAGAAATTCTATATATATTATATGTTGGCAGTGTTATAATACCTTTTGAATGGCTTTCTAAGATGAACCACCCCACCGGTGTGGCTTTGGTTGTACAACTTTCAAGTGATTAGCTCATATGTCCTCCGATTTCTATAGATGTCACACATTAATATCAAGAGAGATGAATATCCTATTTCGATCATAGAAAATTAGAGGGAAAAAGAATGTTTGAAAGAAAATATGATCACGTTATGATATTAATTACCTTGTTGGCATCTAATAATTCTCTCACAACGTCGTCAACATTTCCAGCAGTGTTTTTCACCTAAGTAGATATTACAAAAACATATAAAAATAACTAATAGAATCCGAATATCTAAAATGTCAAAAAAATAGAATCCGAATATCTAAAATGTCAAAAAAACTCAAACCTGTAATAATTTAAGAGAACAAAATTTAATGAATTCCACAAATAATTCATACCAATTTAGATGAAGGACTGGGAACGCTTGTTGATGTAGCACTTCAATCATATTGATTAGATGAAGAATTGGAAAAGAATTAGAGTTTTCTTACATATTTAGGATGCGGATGCAACCTCTAGGTCATGTTGTCCCAGCAAATTTGAATTAAATTTGAAAGTTTCAAGCATTGAATGTAACAATATATAACTTTACTTTTATGTTACAGAGGTTATTTTCATGCTCTGGACGCAGAGTTTAGGCAACAATGAAAACCACGTTCATAAACCTCAGGGTGACAACTAATCTTGGTGTGCCGCTGCCTATGGTGGTGGTGGCGCTGCAAACCTCACATTTCCAGGCTATGCCACCACAATGCGCTCCTCAAGGAACACTGCTTTGATGAACGATGGAGTTTTAAGTGGCTGGCGGCCTGTCATTCTTGAAAACACAGCTTCAAGAAAATAATTGGCATGGCCTACGGTCATTCCCTGGAACCAGAAGAAAATGTAAAAAAAATAAGGATGGCAAAGGCACCAAACAAAGAAGGGTTACGAATGAGATGAATGTGAAGGAAAATTCCATGCATCAAGAAATAGGACCAAAGTGAATATCAGGGTTGACATGCAACACTTATAATAGTATTGTCAAACTAAAAAAATTAATTGAAAAACATTTAAAAATTACACATATAGAAGATAAAATAATAAAAGGACATCTAAAGTGCTTCAAATAATGAAAACATAAACTAATGGAGCCAAATGTGACAAAAGAAGAATCAGTTTCGGTGGGAGAATATAAATGACAAAAACGAATTCATATAACCTCATTTAAGAAACTTAAAACTGCAATTATTCTTGGAGTGCTACATGACCCTCTGCATTAACTCTTAGGTTCATGCCTATCTGGCTAATCACAAATAGGTGGCCAACATAAATGCATATTTGTCAACAGATGATGCTCCAAACAGAAATGAAAATATCAAAAAAAAAAAAAAAAAAAAAAGAAGAAACTCATCGATTAAATCTCCAGAACAAAGAGGAGATGAGAGAAACTTTGATGAGGCAAATTCTTTTCAAAGACTGTTTTCTGCAAACGAAATGCTTAGTCTACAAAATATAATGATCCAGTCTACCTCAATTTCTATGAAACTTGACAGTGCTTTTCCATCTAAGTGCTCATGTGACCGTCGATCAAAGTTCTTTTCCTCTAGGTTGGTATATTCTAGCTAAACTAAATGTAATAAAATGATATTAACGCATCTTATATCTCCCTCATTTTAATGTGAAGTCGAATCATTGTTCAATTGATTTTGTTCAAACATTATAGAGGCTTCGTGTTGGGCATATAAGGTATGCGAAGACTGAGATTTCTTCACTGTGTCATGTTATTTTTCTACATTTCGCCACTCAATTTAACGAGAAGCCCTCAAAATTTTCGAATCCTTTGCCATCAGAGCCAAATTCTATTTTTTCCCAAATTTATCTCACGGCAAAATACAACCAAGTTCTTTCAAATTTCGGCACACAAGAAAGAGATCTAGCCTCTATAAGAAGGAAGAACCTAGAGTATTGGATTACTTGCAAAATAATAGTAGATGTACTCGTGAAAGAAGAAAGATTTTACTATCCTGGTTTGAGACGGTTAACAGCCACGACAACGAGAAATATTGGGGACGGCAATAGTGGAAGATTACTTGCCTGGTTCAACGATGAACGGTGGCGGCGACTTCGGACAGTGACGGTGGACAACAGCGACAAGAAATAGCAGCGATGGTGTTGATAGCTTTCTTTCCGGCAATAAACAGCGGTGACGGCAATGACGACGGCAACGACAGCAGCAACGTCCTCTACTCTCTCGCTGCCACTCGCGGCTCCAAAATAATAATCCCATAGGTTTTTAAAGAGAAACAAATGAAAACGGATGAATTTTTAAGAAAGAAAACGGAACGAAGGAAAACGGATGAAAACTGGCAAAAGGAGAAGAAAGGGGAAAGAGAGCGAGAGGAAATTTCTGGAAGGAAAAGAGACGGTGAGGCATGCGTTTGGGCTGAAAGATTTAATGCGTTATTATTATAATTATAACTATAATTATTATATTATAACATTATTTAATAATGATATTATTATTATTAATTATTACTATTTATTATTATTATTATTATTATTAATTATTACTATTTCTTATTATTATTTTGGATCAATAATTTAATAAATCAATCAAAATATTTTCTATTATAAGTATGCCTCCTTCTATCTCATTATTATTATTATTATTATTTTAAATTTTAAATATTATAATATTTATTTAACAGTTAATAATATATGTTTAAATTTGTCACTGAAATATATATATATATATATATATATATATATATATATATATATATATATAGTGATTAATTAATTTTTGTCACTAATTTTTTATCACTAAAAATAAAATTTCTTATAATGAACCGACTACTTAGAATGAGACAGTAGATGAGCAAAGAAGGTGCTAGATGATTGAAGTTGCAAGCTTTGGTAGAAAATAGTACATGGGTCTTTACATATTTATAGATGGAAAAACAATCCATTGATTATCATTATACTATTAAAATTTAATGAAATTCGTATGGTGCAATTAAGGTCACAAGATATGGCTGGTAGCTCAAGTCTATATTGGAAAGGTTGGAATAGATTATTATGACTATATTAGTTATTGTTAAATGTTTATTTTTTATTGTAGTTGTAAAGGAATGAAACATTTAACAATTTGATTTTCACAACACATTTTGGCATGGTGATTTGAATGAAAAATTTTATATGAAGAGGCCTCCCGGTTACGGAAAAAGGAAATTTTTATTGAATTTATAAGTTGCTTAAAAGTTTGTATAGATTCAAATAAATATCAAGATAATTGTATTCGAAGTTCTCTAACTCCCTCATTAGTGTGGGTTTCAAGATGTAAAAAACTAGTCACAATCTCTTTACTTTAGAGAATGCTGATTCCTTTCTTGTGTTCCTCATTTATGTTGATGATATAGTTGTGGCTAGCGATTCAGTTATTACAATTGATACTCTAGATATCTTTCTTCATTCATAATTTAAGATTAACAATATTGGGCTCTTACAATATTTTTCTAGAATGGAAGTTCTTAATCCCATAAGAAAATTTTCAACAATCAATATAAGTATGCTCTAGATCTTTTAGGAAACATAGGTGATCTTGCTTCACCATTGAGCAAATTGCCTATGGATCAAAATGCCAAGCTCAGCAAGGAAGCAGAGTTTAACTTGAATGATCCCATTGTTTTTGGAAGACTATTTGATTAATAGTTATAACATTAAAAGTCGTTCTTTACTATTATCAAAAAATTTATCAAAATATTATTTGAAATATATTGTGAATCCTATGTGTAATTGGCTCGTCATAAGGCTAGTTTAGATTCTACTTTAAATTATCGACTACGAATGACTTGGTCTGCACATTAATTTCTTTAAATTGATAGACACTATTAGTAATGGGTATAAATAACCCAAATAAAATGAATGTATGTTATAATTTAATTTGTTTTTAAAGTGACCTGCTATCTTTCTCAAGCTGTGTTTTTTATTGAAAAATATTTATCAAATAAAAAAAAAATTTCCTAAAATATCTTACTAGAAATTTTTACAGAAAATATTTTCAAAAAAATAATTTTACATCAAAATATTTTTTAATATTTAATTTGAATAAAAAAAATATAGAGTATCACACAATTTATCAATGACAATATGAAGATTCTAATGGATTATAACATTCAAATTGTTGAAATTTTATTGTTAATTTAGTTTACTGAAAGATATACTTATTGTCAAATTTTTTATTTTGTATTTAATAGGGGAAACAATAAAATGGGGAAGATGAAAGAAACACAGGAAAAACGAATTAGAAGGCCAATGACGTTTATATCTCATTCCCAATTATTACTACACATAAAATGCAGCTTTTTCTATACAAAGCTTTCACAACAAGTCTGTTACTAAATCTTACATAATTAGTTTCCTTGATAGTCAATATCGTGACAAATATAACAAATAATTATAATATTTTTGATAAGTTTTTTAAATTATAATATTTTATACTGTATGATGATTTAAATATTAAAAATATAAGAAATCCTGAAATTTGAAATGACCGTAGCGGAATTCATATTATTTTTAAGTAAATCGTAAAAAAAAAAAAAAAATAGACTAGTCCTAGTATACAAAGCCAACTCATGATAGGGAATTTAAAGAATCATAAATTTTTTGAGCCTTGTAAAGACTTACTGATAGCGCACTCTTAGACACTACCGTGATTAGTAGGAGCCTCGGTAGAAGAAGAAGACGACCCACCTTTTCTCCAACATCTTCTCACCGCCAGAAATCGACCTATATGCCACAAGATGATGATACTGTTAAAAATAGATTATATATTTGAACCATGAGAAAATACGAAATAAATAATGACAAGCACACAATAATCAATTACAAGTAATAAATGCATGATTTTTACGTGAAAAACTCCCTATTAAACGATGGAGAAAAATTATGGGACATGGAGTCTGAAATTTTTCATTAGAAGCAATTTATTGGTTACACAAACCACAAATCTCAATGATCACAACCTCCTTGCTTCACACAGCCCGTGCAAGAATTATAAAGTGCAAGAGTAGAGATAAAACCTGACAGATGTTCTTTTCAACAGTAAGAACATCGTACGTGTGATTGGTAGAGACTGAAACTTGATTCAAAACTCAACCGGAGGCTCAAATCTTCCTCTTTTCCTTCTCCTCTCTCTTTCTCTTCTTTTTTCTCTCTGAAACGGCGCTAAAAAGCTGATCTACTTACTCTAAAACGCAAAGTGTGCGTTTTATAAAAATAGGTGCGCGTTCAAGCACCAGTCAAGCGCACATCGAATGCAGGTCCACGCTCCAGTGCTATTTGGGCGCAGATTGAGCGCCCCAGTTCTGGAATTTGACCTCGAGCACAATTCAGGCGAGAAGCGAGCGCAATATTACTGGAAAGTGCACCTCAAGCGTCTGTCAGGCCAGCTCGAGTCTTCATCATGCGGTAAGAATATTTGCCTCCATCCGCCATGCCAAGTAGGTATGGGCCCACGTGGGAGTAACCCATAACCCAACAAACTTCCCTCCATGACTGTGTGGGGCCATTTATCGTCATCCCGGCAATAGAACAATAAGTTTCAAGCTTCCCCCTTTACAATGCTTTGGTCATCATATCCAATCCATTCTCCTTGGTCCCGACTTTTTTTAGCACCAACAATCCTGTGTCAATGATATTCCCCACCCAGTGATACCTCATATCAATATGCTTTGATTTAGAATGAAATGACGAGTTCTTGCAAAGGCGAATCACACTTTGATTGTCACAAAGTAATACATATCGCTTCTACTTGAGATCAAGTTTCCGAATGAATTTCTTCATCCGTAGCATCTCCTTGCTTACCTCCATTACAGCAATGAACTCCGCTTTAGTAGTGGAGAAAGCAACACACCTCTGCAATTTCGATTACTAGGAAACAGCTCCTCCCACGAACGTGACTGAATATCCCGAAGTAGACTTCTGTGAGTCAATATCACCCGCCATATCTACATCAGTATACCCAACCAGAAGTGGCATGTTGCTTCCAAAGTACAAAAATAATTTAGAAGTTCCACGGAGATACTTTAGAATCCATTTTACCGCGGACCAATGCTTCTTATCGAGATTTGACAAGAATTGACTAACAGCTCAACAATATAAGCTATATCTGGCCTTGTACACACTATAGCATACATTAGGCTACCCACGATTGAAGAATAGGGAATGTCTTTCATATATACTTTTTCATCTTCTGTAGAAGGATATTGTCGATTGCTCAACTTGAAGTGATTGGCCAATGGGGTGCTCACCGATTTTGGTTTTTCTATGTTGAGATGTTGAGTTACTTTCTCTACATAGCTCTCTTGTGACATCCATAACTTTCTTACTTTGCGATTACGAAAAATTTTAATTTTTAGAATTTACTTCACTGGTCCCAAATCTTTCATAGCAAAGGACTTCCCAAGCTATCACTTTAACTCTGTGATCCGGAAAGCATTATGCCTAACTATTAGTATATCATCCATATAGAGTAAGAGAATAACAAAATCATCCTCAGAAAAAGTCTAAACAAAGACACAATGATCCAAGGTCGTCTTTTGATAGTCTTGACCCACCATGACAGACTCAAACTTCTTGTACCATTGTATTGGTGCTTGTTTCAATCTATATAGACTTTTCTTAAGATGACACACTAATTGCTCCTTCCTCTTGACCAGGAATCCCTCCGGCTCCTCCATGTAGATCTCCTCCTCAAGATCACCGTGAAGAAATGTCATTCGCACATCCATCTGTTCTACTTTTAGGTCAAGAATAGCAGCCAACCCGAGCACCACTTGAATAGAAGATATCTTTACCACTGGAGCAAAGATCTCGTCAAAGTCAATACCCTTCCGTTGATTGAAGCCCTTCACAACCAGTCTCGCTTTGTACCTCTATTGTGAGCAGTTTTTATCTATTTATAGCATGAAAACCTACTTGTTCTTCAACACTCGTCTTCCCTTTGACAACCTTGTCAACTCAAATGTATGATTTTCATGTAACGACGACATCTCTTCTCGCATAGCTTCCATCCACTCCGCCTTGTGTTCGTCCTCCATTACTTTCTCAAAACATTCAGGCTCTCCTCCGTCAGTAAGTAACACATACTCTTCGGCTGACAGACGAATAGAGAGTCTTCGATCTCTCGTGGATCGTCGGAGTGGAATAGTCTCGATAGGCTCAACAGTATTACGAGTGACAACCCCATCCTCATCTCTATCAGGCATTGTAGTCTCATGGTCTTCTTCCTCTTCGGCATTGCCTTGATTTTCACTCTGATGATGGACAGGTGTTGGCATGAGATTTGAATCACATGCTCGACTGTCATTATTTTGGGAGGCAGTTTTTACACCTTTGCCAATATCCTCTATAGTCTCATTCTCGATAAACATGACATCCCTAGATCTAACCAGCTTCTTCTCAATCGGATCATACAGTCGATATCCAAACTCATCTTTCCCATAATCAAGAAATATGCACTGTCTAGTCTTTGACTCCAACTTGATCCTTTCATCTTTGGGAATGTGAACAAAGGCATTGTATTAAAATACCCGTAAGTGATCATAGGATGCTTCTTTTCCAATCCATATCTTTTCAGGCACTTCTCTTTTCAAGGTACTGTACGGTGACAAATTGACGACATGAGCCACGGCCCTCAAGGCTTCACCCCCAAAACGAACCAGGGAGCTTCGCCTCCGAAAGCACACATTGGACCCTCTCTATCAAAGTCTCGTTCATCCGTTCGATCACCCCATTTAGTTGCGATGTCTTCAGTGGAGTCTTTTGATTGTATATTTCATGAGATTGGCAATACTCATCAAAAGTTCTGATGTACTTCCCACCATTATCACTTCAGATGCATTTCAGTTTCTTCCTTATTTGCCTCTCAACCAAGGTCTGAAAATGTTTGAAGAACATAAGAGCTTGATTCTTCGATTTCAGTGGATACACCCACAGTTTTCGATAACAATCATCAATGAACGTGATGAAATAAAGAGCTCCTCCAAGAGTCTTCACCTTAAACGGGCCACATATGTCAATGTGAACCAATTCAAGGAGATCAGTCTTTCTTATAGATGAATTAATATTGAATGAAATCCGTCGTTACTTTCCTATCATGCAATGAGGACAAGTCTTCTACTGGGCTGTTTTTACACCCTGGAGACAATTTTTCCTGGCTAAACAATTTGAGCCCTTCTCATCCATGTGTCTCAACCGTCGGTGCCATAAATCTGAAGACCCCTCATCTCTAGCAATATATACATCTTCCGCTGCAATCGAAGCTTGCAACATATACAAGTTGGAAACTTTTCTGCCCCAAGCTACAACTAGAGACCCTCTAGTCAACTTCCATGCTCCTTTGCCTAATGTGCTACAAAAATCCTCATCATCAAGCTTACCCGCCGAGATTAGATTTAGCCGAATATTCTGGACGTGTCTAACATCACTCAACAGCAACTTGGTTCCTTTATTCGTGGTGAGGCATACATCATCACAGTCAGCAATTCGGGATGTATCTTCATTGCCCATTTTTAACACTTTAAAATTACCAGGAGTGTATGATGTGAAGAACTCCCTCCGTGATATAACGTGAAGTGAAGCACCACTATCCACTACCCAGTTTGTCTCAAGATTAGCCAGATTGATCACCTCATCCTCCTAACACACCAGCCAAAGATCACTCCCAGTAATAACAATAGCTCTTTCTTCATCTCGAATCTTATCTGCATTCTTTTCATTACTATTTTTATTTTTTCGCTTCCACTTGTAGTAATACTTCTTGATGTGTCCCTTCTTTCCACAGTAATGACACTCGAGGTTCTAATACCTCAATCTAGATTTGTTTCGACCATTCTCTGTAGGTTTAGGGCCACGCCCTTTTTTTCTTCCCCGTGACTCGAAGACTAATACTTCAGAGTGCATAGTAGAAGACTCAAGTGATCGGCGTGTCATCTATTCATTCAACACCACTCCCTTTTCTATCTCAAGGGTTACCACGCCGTTTAGAGCTGTATTGGCGATAGTAATCCTTATCACCTCCGAAGAGTCCGATAAGGTAGTCAAAAGCCACAAACCCAACAATCCATCATCAAATTTTATACTTATACCATTCAATTGATCAACACATCCTTGAAACTCATTTAAATGATCGGCGACAGATGAGCTCTCTTTGTACCTCACTTGCATTAGTTTCATCAAGTGAAATAATTTATTATTACCAGTCTTCGAGGCATAAATGTTTCAAGTTTTTGCCATAAGGTTCTTGCATGTGTCTCATTTTGGATGTGATTATATATATTATCATCCATAAATTACCTAATATAACCACAGACTTGTTCATGCTCAAATGCCCATTCCTCATCGGATTTCGATTCCGCTTTTTGCGCAGCAAATATTGGATGGTGCAACGATTTCACAAACAACAAGTCCTTTATCTTGTTGGGCCAAATTTCATAATTCGTGATTTTCAAGCAAATCATTTTATTTCTGGCCTCGATCGATTCAAACAAGTTACAACACCCAACATGAACCAAATATCTGATACCACTTGTTAAAAATAAACTACATATTTAAACTACAAGAAAATACAAAATAAGTTATGACAAGCACACAATAATCAATCACAAGTAATAATGGCACGATTTTTACGTGAAATATTTCCTATTAAACGAGGGAGAAAAATCACGAAACACAGAATCCGAAATTTTTTACTAGCAACAGTTTATTGGTTACACAAACCATAAATATCAAGGGTCACAACCCCCTTGCTTCACACAGCCCGTACAAGAATTATAAAGTGTAAGAGTATAGATAAAACCCAACAGATGTTCTCCTCAACAGCAAGAACTTCGTACTTGTGATTGGCGGAGACTGGAACTTGATTCAAAACCCAACCGGAGGCTCAAATTTTCATCTTCTCATTCTTTTCTCTCTTTCTCTTCTTTTTTCTATCTGAAACGGCGCTCAAAAGCTAATCTAGTTACCCTAAAACGCAAAGTGCACGTTTTATAAAAATAGGCGCATGCTCGGGCGCCTATCGAGCACGCATTCGACGTAGGCCAGCGCTCGAGCGCCATTCGGGCGCAGATCAAGCGCCCGGTTCTGGAATTTAAGCTCGAGCGCAATTCAGGCGAGAAGCGAGTGCAATGCTACTGAAAAGTGCGCCTTGAGCACCTGTCAGGTGCAACTCGAGTCTTCATCATGCGGTGAGAATATTTGCCTCTATCCACCATGCCAAGTGGGTATGACCCTACACGAGAGTGACTCATAATCCAACAAATATAAAAAATAGCAAAGAAAGTGGAGATTACCCATGGAGATATTTTATTAAATGTATCGGTGTCAAATCCAATAGCCTTTGTGGTGATGAGGAAACTGAACCCAGCTGCCACAATTGCTATCCACATTGCCACCATTAAAATCCCAGCGCAGAACTTGTTGTTCAGTGGCAAACCACTCAGCAGCAGTAGGAAGACGTCGGCAGAGGTGAAGAATGCAGTTGCATTTGAAGCCGTCATTATTCCGTACTCTCTTGGGAAACAATCTGCCAGTATGGATTCGCCGGCAGTATGGTTAGAATTTGAGTCACCTTGCCAAAAGCCGCCGGTAGTGTTGGCTCCGGCATGGAAGCTTGCCGCTGCAATTAGTGATGCAGCAATCATTATGGCGTTCCTGTGGCTTTCCAACCGGCCATTTCTTTTCTGTTGCTCATGCCATTCCTTCTGTTCACGAAGAAACTCATTCAGTTTACGAAGAAACCCATCCTCCAGTTTACTAAGAAACCTATCCGGAGCTGCAGTGAGCGTATAGTGATGGTTTGCAAAAGTTTAACCCGAACTAAGTAGGAAGACATGTACTATTTGTCATTGCAGATTGACAAGAGATTAATGACGGTTTACTATCACCATATTAACATTATTGCAGACTAAAATCCAAAAAAACACCCAAAATCTTATTTTTTTTAATTTGATTTATCGAAATAATGGTTTCTTTTAATACTCCTATAGCAATGTCATTGTAAATTATCAAGTTTTAAAAGTATCTCGCATAGAAATGCGACTATTATTTTTAAATATTCTTAATATGCTTTTTTTTGTTATATTCTTCTATAAGTACACATTTTGTGGTTACTTTTGATGTAGTACTAACCACAATAAAAAAAATTAATTTTTTTAAGTAATTATTTTTTTAGTCATTCAATTTATGATGAGAAAATTTTTATCTTTAAAAATATAAACAATTATCATCTGTCAAACTTAGTTCTTTAAGGCTATATCTAGCTCTTATAATACAAACATGTTTAGGTAAATTATCACTAAAACAAAATGTAGTCTTCTTTTTTTTTATGCACAAAAAAAATCAATTTATAGATCAATTTCAATGTGACATAGAAATATTTAAAATTTATAGAGATATCTGAAACTGTCTCTCAAGGACGGTTGGATGTAGGATGGTACTGCCATCGCTATCCTTGGAATTCAAGAACTTGCATTATTGCATATTAGAGTCTCAGCCAGTTGGAGCTTTAAGACTTCCAATTGATTGTGTTTCACACACACGTGTAAAATAGTCTCGTGGCTATCTCTGTCGTCGATGGGAACGCATGCCACCTTGGATCTGACATGAACCAACTCTCCCAACGCATCTACCTGGCCCTTCACGACTGTAACATGTAGCGAGTTCCATCCGTATCCATCACGAGCATGACATATTTCAGGATTCACAAAAGTAAGAGTTTCACCACCTCTATATCCCCCTTTGCTGATACGAGATAAAGAGGCGTTGATTTCCTTGAATCAAGCTTGTAAGCCAACTTCGGTTTCCATTTGAGGAGTTCCATAGCAGATTCTCAATGACCAAGCATGGCAGCTGTATGTAATGGAGTTTTTACAAAACACGCGATTATATATCTGTCGAGCATAAAAGGGTCTTGACTGAGCAAGTTAAACAAAGAAGTCAAGCTATCTTCCATTGCAGCTTCATATAGCTCCCTCTCCATTAGTATGATCTCTCTCTGTAAACTTTAATCACAGTAAAAGAAGTAAAGGGCTTTTAATTTTTCTTTATTATTATTATTTTTTTGCAATTAATGTTTGACTATTGCTTCTCTCATATAAAATAAAATGTGCTGTGAGTATGGAAGAAATTTCATGAAACTAACAATTGTCGTTGTCTTAGTTGACTTGATGCCATTTAACACGATTTAGTGGCCAAAACTTTTTCAAATTTTAGCATGAAAATGAATTCTATTTTTTAAAAAATAAATAGTAAAAATTAGTTTATTTTAATTCAAAAAAATAAAGGCATGACAGATATTGCACGTCATGTAGTGAAATTTTTATAAAGCATGTGGTCGACTTTACCTTGACTTGACACCCTAATCACAATTTAGTGGAAAAATATTTTTTATATTTTAACATAAAAATAAATACTATTTAAAAAAAAATAAATAATCAAAATTAGTTTATTTAAACCCAAAAAAACAAAGAAAGTACTTCATTTGATATGGAGTAATATTTAGAGCTTGCTTAATATCTATAAAAAATGAATTAAAAATAAAATAAATATATTAAGATAATTAAAAAAATAAAAATAGAGTTAAAAATTAATATTTTATTTTTAATTAATTATTTTAAATAGATAAAATTAAATTAATAGTTAAATTAAGAAGAAAAACACCTTTTTTTCAAGCTGGTGGTGTTTGATTGTCGCTTCGCCCAAATTAGTGGCCAACAATTTTCATATTTTAGTGACCGACAACGACTCTGTTGTCTTGATGGCCTATCACAATTTAGTAGCCAACAATGTTTCATATTTTAACGTAAAAATGAACACTATAAAAAAAAGTGAATAGCCCAAATTAGTTTATTTAAACCTAAAAAAACAAAGGAAGCACTTAGTTTTTTTAATTACTTAAAATAAATAAAATTAAATTATGAGTTAATTTTATAGTATTTAGTAGATAATAATGACAAGATAAATAATCAATGAATTCATAAAATAATTTTTTATCCCTCCTTAAAAAAATAATATTTCAGTATATTTTAGAAGGTTTAGGGTAAATATGTTTTAATTCAAGTCACCCAATTAGTCTATTTCTCCCTAGTTAAAATTTTGTAAAATTTGGTGATATATATCAATACTATAGGCAAATATGATTAAAAGATTTAGTCTAATTAATTTTTCAAGTTAAGTATGATCACAAATTAAATTCACTTTTTCAAGTAGAGTCTACCCAAATTATGAATTTTATTATAAATATATTTTTTAATTTTAATAAATATCAAGTTTAAAAAAATATTTTAATAGATTATATTTTTATGTAATTAATAATATTGTCTAATGATTTTCTATTTTGAATATATATTTAAGTAGTATTTTAATTTATATATTATAATTTTTAGAATATTTTATAATTTTATATATTTTTACATAATTATAAATTTTTATAAAAAAATACTTATCTTACCCAGCAAACACACCCGCAATGGAAGCAGCATGTAGAGTGATTTGGCACTCTTATTCTTGATAATCTGTGCAAATGTATCCATGGAGCTTTTGTATTTAGCAGCTTGTCCCAATGTCATCATCGTCCTTCTACACACATTGTCAATTGGATAAGAAGGAAACCCAGCAATAATTATGATACCCCATCCACGGAAGAAACTTGCCAGAAAACTATCTTGGAAAAAACAACAAAGAACAACTTATTGTGATTATACCATAATTTTCACATCCTACCAAAGATTTAGTATGAATACATAAATATAACAGTCCAATGAAATCTCAATCTGCTAAGATCACTCTATACAAGAGTCGAACCAATTTGATACTATTGTTCCCGATCTTATTTAGTATTATAATTTTGACAAGAAGATACAATCCGATTATAAATCTCTTGCAAGATTTCATCAACAACTGCTAAAATAGACTCTACTCTTCTTATTGCAGGATTTTAGGGCACAGGTTTGAGAATTTCTTCAAGTTTGGAAATCCACTTGCTCTAGTTGCAAAATGGCCAGGCATTTTTCAAGCTCAATAGATATCTGAATGGAGGCAAATGACATGAAAAATTCATATTTGGTTACTACCCTTCCCTCTACACAAAGATTTCATCTGGAGTATGCCAGCTAGTCAAATTGCTGAATGGAAATGAGACTATTGTTATGCATTTTGATAGCGTGAAAATATCAGGTTACTTTTTGCTCAAAGGTGTCCTTAGTGTACCATGATTCAATTATAATCTAATATTTGTTAAGAAGATAACAGAATCTCTCAGTTGTTATATTGTTTGCTTTTTTAATTGCTGCTATATTTAGGACCATAGATTTTAGGCTATGATTAAAAAGAATGAGATTTAATATAACAATCCATTTTGACATTGCAATTTCAATGAAAAATTCTACATGAAGCAGCCTCCTGATTATGAAAACGAAAATCTTTACTAAATTTGTAAGTTGTTTGAGAATTTGTATGGATTAAAATTGTAACATCTCGATATTTTGACTCGAATTACATATTTATGAACTTAATATAATAATAAATAATAGTATTATTAATAATATGAAATAATATTATAGTAAAATATTAATAAAATAGTAATAATAAATATAATAATAAATAAGTAAATAAATAATAATAATAATAATAATAATAATAATAATAATAATAATAATAGGAAGAAGGAGAAGAAGTGGGCTTTCAGAGAGAGAAACAAACGAAGAAGAAGGAGAGGGAAAGAAGGAGGAAATGCCTGGCAATTTGTGCGGCAACCACTTCTCCTTCTCCTGCCAATCAGCCATTTTTCCTTCTTCCTCTCAGTCACCAACCCCATTTCTCTCCTTTCAGTTTCTCTCATTCCCTTTTAAATCGTTACATCTATCTTCTTCTTCTAGGTCGTTGCGAAATCGGAAAAGAGAGAAAGAGTGAGAACGAGGTGACCGTAAGCCTACCGCTAGTGCCGCGCCGCCGCCACGTGAGTTGATGCCGGAGACACCGTTGTCAAGCCGCCATCGGAAGCCGCTTCAGACATGCCGAGGAAGATCGAAGGCATCAGGCAAGTTGATTTGAGATTTCGTTCGTAATCTTCCTATTTTGCACGTAATCTTTCAATTTCGCAAGTAAAATTCCTAATTTCTTCAAATAAACCCTTATCTTCCCATTGATGGTGTGATTTCTATCTACATGCATTAATTTGTGTAAATCACCTGTATTTCGATTCAAAAGGGGATAAAATAAGGAAAACAGAGCCTTGGCTCTGAACCGTAGAACCTCAAAAGGATGTATGCTGAAATTGACCATAATTACTAGTGGATTTTTGCTACAAAATTATTAAGTTACATGCCAAATATGAGAGCTGAACTTTTGAATTTATTTGTGGGAATTGAAATGTGGGCGAGAGAACAGAGCATCTCGCTCTGTTGTGCGTCGGTGCAACCTCTGCGATAGAAATGGTGAGTAGTCGATTTGGAATTTAGGTGCGATAATGGGACATATGGAGACCTTGAGTGCGAGGATTTACAGAGGTGTACGTGTATGTTGTTGGGGTCATTCCCTTGGTGGACGAGGACTCTTGTGAAGTCCGAGAACTTTGGAAATTGGACGAGGACCCATTGAAGGCGTCATGTCTGAGTGGTGGACATGGACGAGGACTCAAGCCATGCTGGCATTGACTTATTCTGCAGTAGCAATTAATGCGGGCCGACTGATGACGTGATCTGATTGGAAGTTGGTGATGGCTACAACTTCCAAGGTGCTGCAGACCTGCCAGGCGTGCCCTGCCACCCTACTGCTAGGGTGGCTGGCTAGCCTTCCTAGGGTAGTAGTACATTTGTATATATATATATATATATAGGAGAGCTCATTCAATGCACTGTATGAATGAGGTTGGTGAGCAGCTGTGCTTTACTTGAGGCGTGCATTGTGAGTGATCAAAGGGCAAGCTTTGTTGTGAGAAAGGTAGATAAAAACACACTTTAGTGGGAGATTGAGGGTTATACACTTTGATTGTTCTTCTCTTTATGTTTGAGCTTGTGCAGCTGACACCCTTGTAAACAATCATTTATTATAGTGTATTCTTTGTGGTTTTTCCTTGATTAAGAAGGGCTTTTTCACACTCAAATCCCGTGCGTGTTCTTTTAACCTCACTATCTCCAATTTCGACTGTCCATCCGAGTGGTCCTCTTCTCAGACGTCCGAGTGATTCCGTTCGACCGGTCACTGTGTCCTTCCACGCTTTTGCGCTAACAATTGGTATCAGAGACAAGTTGGTTCTTTGAACGGTGATCTTGTTGCTGGCTGCGATGGAGGTTGGAAGCAAAATGATTTGCTTTAACGGATCAAACTATGACACCTGGCAGAGCAAGATGTCCAACTTGCTCTTCGTAAAGTCCATGCATGATCCCATTTTTGCTACAAAAAAACCGACGGCAAAAACAGACGAGCAGTGGACATTGGGGCACAAGCAAGTGTGTGGCTTCATTCGGCAGTTCGTGGATGACAACATATACAATCACGTTCGCGGAGAGACGAATGCCAAGACTCTCTGGGAGAAGCTGGAAAAGCTCTTCGCCTCCAAATCCGAAAATAACAAAATTTATCACTTGATGAGGCTAATACAAGTCTGGTACAAGGATGGCTCATCTGTCGCCGACCACCTGAAGGAGTTTCAGGGCTGCGTGGACAGGCTGAACGGCGTGGGGATCAAGTTCGAGGATGAGGTCCTCGGACTTTGGTTGCTAGCAACCCTCCCAGACTCATGGGAGGTTATGAGGATCACCATTGCCAATACAGCTCCCAATGACGTGGTGACTTTAGAAATGGCCAAAGGAGCTGTGCTGAACGAGGAAGTGCGACGGCGTTCTCAAGGCACGTCCACCTCTCAGCACTCCGAGGTCCTTGTTACGGAGTCCAGGGGAAGGAGCCGAGGACGTGGCCCAAAGTCTGAAGACAAAGGGTGGAGTAAATCACGTTCTTGGTATCAAGACATGGAGTGCCACCATTGTGGCAAGAAAAGCCACATTAAGAAGTTTTGTTACAAATGGAAGCGTGAAAACGCTACCAAGCAGAAGGGGGAGAAGAGACGAGACGAGGAAGAGTCCTCGGTCTCTGTTGTTATAGGGGGTGATCTCCTTTTAACCTGCGAGTCTGAGAACTCTGTAAATGTGGCGGAGCAGGCTTCCGACTAGGTGGTGGACTCTGGCGCATCCATCCACGTCACGTCCAGGAGAGAGCTGTTCTCCACTTACACTCCATGCGCCCCAGGAGTGTTGAGGATGGGAAATATGGAGACATCCGAGATTATTGGACGTGGGGACGTCTCCTTGCTGATGAACAACAGAGCCCGACTGATATTGAGGGACGTTCGACACGTCCCCGATATTCGAATGAACATCATCTCAGCCGGAAGACTGGATGATGAAGGCTACTGCAGCGTCTTCTGTGACGGCAGTTACAAGTTGACAAAGGGCTCCATGGTTATTGCTCGAGGAATAAAGGCGTCAGGCCTTTACATATTGAAAGCCTAGTCCGAGGTGGCAGAGGTGAATGCCACAGGAAGTGTGGAGTCCTCGACCTTACGGCACAAAAGGCTCGGACACATGAGTAAGCGTGGCATGAGTCATATGGAGAAGAAGAGTCTCATCCCGCAAATGGATGGAGACAGGACGAGGACTTGCCCTCACTGCATGGCGGGGAAGCAGCGCAGAGTCTCCTTTCAAGGAGACGCATCTGGCAAAAAGTCTGAGATTTTGGACCTCGTCCACACAGATGTGTGTGGTCCCCTCCCGGAGAAGTCTTTTGGAGGAGCACAATACTTTGTGTCCTTCATTGACGATTGCTTGAGGAAGCTGTGGGTATTCCCGCTCAAGACAAAGGATCAGGTCGCTGGAATCTTTGAGCAGTTCCTTGTCCTCGTTGAGCGTGAGACTGGGAGGAAGTTGAAGGTCGTTCGGAGCGATAACGGCAGAGAGTACATTGGAGTTTTTGATGCCTACTGCAAAGCTCACGGCATCATACATCAAAAGACTCCACCCAAGATGCCACAACTAAACGGCGTGGCCGAGAGGATGAATCGGACCCTGATGGAAAGGGTCAGGTGCCTGCTGTCCGAGGCTAGGTTGCCAGGATCTTTTTGGGCCGAGGCCTTGAAGACAGCCGCCCACGTGATCAATCGGTCGCCAAGTAAGCCTTTGGACGAGGAAGTCCCAGAAAGGATTTGGACCGGAAGAGAGCCATCTTTTAACCATCTTCGGACATTTGGCTGTAAAGCCTTTGTTTATATTCCGAGAGATGAAAGGACCAAGCTGGAGCCAAAGACAAAGAAATGTGTCTTTCTGGGCTATAGCGAGGATGAACTTGGGTACAGGTTGTATGACCCAAAGGAAAGGAAGCTGGTACGGTCCCGAGACGTGGTCTTTGTTGAAGACGAGACCATTGAGGATATTGGAAAAGAGCAGAAGACTCATCCCAATACTTCTCGGACAGACAGAGTTGATGCTGATTCTGTCCGTCCAGTGCCTCCTGAGTCTGATGTCGGTAGACCACGAGTGGATGTCAACCAAGATCAGGCAATTCCAGTGCCTCAGGATCAGGTTGAAGATTTGGCACCTCAACAGGCTGAGATGGCCCCTGTAAGATTCTGTCCGTCCGTCCGCCTTCCAGCAAGTGAGTTTGTCCTCTTCACTAATGCTGGAGAACCAGAAAATTTTGATGAAGCCATGAGGAGCTCTCAGAAGGATGAATGGTTTGAGGCCATGAAGGAAGAAATGACCTCTCTTCATGAAAACCATACCTTTGAGCTGGCTGAGCTACCCAAGGGGAAGAAGGCCCTGAAGAACAAATGGGTCTTCCGGCTGAAAATTACTGAGGACGTGCGCAAGCCAAGGCACAAGGCACGACTTGTGGTTAAAGGCTTTGGTCAATGAAAGGGTGTTGACTTTGATGAGATTTTTGTACCTGTTGTGAAGATGTCCTCGGTCCGTGTAGTGCACGGATGGCAGCCAGTTTTGGACTTGGAGGTTGAGCAACTAGATGTCCGGACTGCCTTCCTTCATGGTGATCTGAAGGAAGAAATCTACATGGAGCAACCAGACGGTTTTAAGGCTAAGGGGAAGGAAGGACTGGTCTGTCGTTTGAAAAAGAGCTTGTATGGGCTGAAACAAGCTCCGAGACAGTGGTACCGGAAGTTCGAGTCTGTTATGGTCGGACGAGGATACCATAAGATTGCATCCGACCACTGTGTCTTTGTTCAGAGGTTCTCGGAAAACGATTTCGTTATCCTCCTCCTTTATGTGGATGACATGCTGGTTGTCGGACAGAACAGTGCTCGAATCAAGGAACTGAAAGAGCAACTGGGGCAGTCTTTTGCCATGAAGGACCTCGGCCCGGCGAAGCAGATTCTAGGGATAAGAATTCTTTGCGACCGAGGGGACAGGAAGCTCTGGCTGTCCCAGGAGGGCTATGTTGAAAAGGTGCTTCAACGGTTTAACATGGGGACCTCCAAGCCTGTCAGTGCCCCATTGGCAAATCATTTCAGGGTTGAGTAAGCAGCAGTGTCCGTCCTCGGACACTGAGAAGGCGCGCATGAGTAAGATTCCTTACTCCTCGGCAGTTGGGAGCTTGATGTACGCGGCCGTTTGTACGCGGCCGGACATTGCTCATGCGGTTGGCCTTGTGAGCAGATTTCTTTCAAACCCAGGAATAGAGCATTGGTCCGCAGTTAAGTGGATCTTCAGATATCTTTGCGGGACCTCCAAGACGGGTTTGCAGTTTGAAAAAGAGAAGCCTCAGCTGATTGCGTACACAGATGCAGATATGGCCGGGGATGTTGATTCTCGAAAATTAACGTCTGGGTACTTGGTAAAATTTGCGGGAGGGGCGATCTCCTGGCAGTCCAAGTTATAGAAGTGTGTTGCCTTGTCAACAACGGAGGCTGAGTTTATTGCCGTGACCGAGGCCTGGTAAGGAAATGCTCGGATGAAGAGGTTCATCCAAGAATTAGGTTTAAGGCAAGAAACGTACAAAGTCCTCTGTGATAGTCAAAATGTCATTCATTTGTGTAAGAACGCCTCGTTCCATTCAAGGTCAAAGCACATTGATGTGCGTAATCATTGGGTAAGAGATGTTCTTAATAATTGGCAGCTATCAATTGATAAAGTCCACTCAGATGACAATGGCTCTGACATGTTAACCAAAGTTTTGCCAAAGGGAAAGTTGGAAACTTGTTGTGGCATCGCCGGATTAACTGACTTCGCCCCCACCCGGTCGTGAGGGGAAGTTTTTGTTGGGGTCACTCCCTTGGTGGACGAGGACTCTTGTGAAGTCCGAGAACTTTGAAAATTGGACGAGGACCCATTAAAGGCGTCATGTCCGAGTGGTGGACATGGACGAGAACTCAAGCCATGCTGGCGTTGACTTATTCTGCAGTAGCAATTAATGCGGGCCGACTGATGACGTAATCTGATTGGAAGTTGGTGGCGGCTACAACTTCCAAGGTGCTGCAGACCTGCCAGGCGTGCGCCTGGCAGGCGGTGTGCCCTGCCACCCTACTGCTAGGGTGGCTGGCTAGCCTTCCTAGGGTAGTAGTACATTTGTGTATATATATATATATATATATAGGAGAGCTCATTCAATGCACTGTGTGAATGAGGTTGGTGAGCAGCTGTGCTTTACTTGAGACGTGCATTGTGAGTGATCAAAGGGCAAGCTTTGTTGTGAGAAAGGAAGATAAAAACACACTTTAGTGGGAGATTGAGGGTTATACACTTTGATTGTTCTTCTCTTTATGTTTGAACTTGTACAGCTGACACCCTTGTAAACAATCATTTATTATAGTGTATTCTTTGTGGTTTTTTCCTGATTAAGAAGGGCTTTTTCACACTCAAATCTCGTGTGTGTTCTTTTAATCTCACTATCTCCAATTTCGACTGTCCATCCGAGTGGTCCTCTTCTCAGACGTCCGAGTGATTCCGTCCGACCGGTCACTGTGTCCTTCCACGCTTTTGCGCTAACATATGTATGGCCGTGTGTGTGGGTGTGAGCCACAGAGTGTGGGTGTAGTATGTGTAGGGTGTTGATGGCCACAAATTGTGTGTAGGTGTGAAGCCATGTGGTGAGAAAAGTGCGTGTGTACTGTTGATGCTACGACTCTGTGTGTATCCATGTGTGTGTGAGAGTGTGTACGTGAAATTAAGGAGTGTGTATGTATGGGTGTATTTAAGTGTGTGCAGCCTTTGTTGGTAGTGTGGATATATATGATCACGAATAATGGGTGGAGTAAATGTTAATGTTTTATGGTAATGGTAAATATGTATGTGTATATTTTAGAATACAAGTTAAATTATAAAACGTGATTAAAGTTATAATTTCGTTGGAAATTACTAGACGAATTTGGGATGATTGAATCAGATTTGGTGATAATAGCCTTATCCGCAGGTGATGATTAAGATATAATTTTAGTGATAGGATTTGTATATCGAAATGGAATAGAAGACTAGATAAATATTTAAATTGGTCAAAATATATGTTTTTTAATTTTTTTATTTTTTTATCATTCCATGATAAATTTCTTTGTATTAATTTTGATTGTGTAAGTATGGTCCTTATTAACACCGAACGATATTTCTATCGTTGTACTTGCAAAGTCTCTTTTGCGTTATATTCGATCACGTGAGTATTTTGATTATTGACTTTCTACGATCAAAGTCGAGGAGAGCATATGAAAATAATAAGGTATTTAGTCGAACATGAGGTTACAACACCTTAGCGTGGTTTACACTTATCCAATACTGATTTTCATATCATGGTAATAATAAAATATATTGTTTATTTTGAAGGGATACTTATAACCATATGATTATCATAGGACATGATATTAGGGATATCATTTGGCAAGAGGTATTTCGGATAATATATGTATGCTACAGGTATAGCCTCTAGGACAACTGTAGGGTAGTGAGGATACCATAGATAACATCGTGTTACTTACACAGCCGTTGGGGGAGTAAATATGCGGCATTTTGTTCACGGTATCAGAATAAGGTCAAGGAGATTCATTGTAATATTCTGTCATTGTTGAGACATCTTGAATTTGGGATTCGGTGAAATTCACGAATTGTATTCGATAGAATCCATATGCCAGATTTTACGATATTCAGATTCAATAAAATTCATGTTGTTTATTATTATTTGATTTTCAGGTTGTTCACACTGATATTTGGACTAGGAGATCCCTTGATTTATTGTGAGGTCAGACTCTGAGGGATCTTCGTTTCTTATTGATAAAATCTTATGATCTTTGTCACACTAGGGTCTAGAGTGACCTGCCTTCCTTGTGTATTTGAGTTTTAGAAACGATGAAATATAGATTCTTGGATATATTTATCAATTTGATATTATATCATTATTCATGACTCTTGACATACATTATATATTGTATATCTGAGGCATTTATTATTATTCCTTATTTGTTTTGAATTTATCATCACTTGTTGGATATCTAGCTCACTCTTATTATTTTTCTTTCTTTCAGAGTAGTAGATTTAGACAATAATAACTCTAGAGTTAGATAAAAAGTTGTGACGAGAGATATTGAGGCCCAACTGAAAAGAGTGTTGATTTTATACTTTAGAGATATATTTTGATATTTTACTTTATTTTTGTTGGGATTTTTGGGCTATGTATTTTTTCAAATTTATTTTTGGTATGAGGATATTTAGATTATTATAGTTATATTTTTATCAATTATAGATGTGCTATATATTGAATTGAGACTTACAATTTTTCATATGTGATCGGATTTGGTTTAGAGTCATCATAGGAATAGACCTCAAGAAAATCATTTTCGAAGTTCTCTAACTCCCTCTTTAGTATGGGCTTCAAGAAGAACAAAATTAGTTATAATCTCCTTACTTTAGAGAACATCGATTCATTTATTGCATCCTTTATGTATATTCATGACATGATTGTGGCTAGCAATTCAGTTACTACAATTGATGCTCTTGAGATATATCTTCACTCACAATTTAAAATTAACGATATTGTGCTCTTGTAATATTTTTTTAGAACAGAAGTTCTTAATCCCCTAAAAAATTTTTCAACAATTAATGCAAGCATGCTCTGGATCTTTTAGGAAATGAAAGTGCTCTTGCTTCATAGTTGAGCGAATTGCCTATGGATCAAAATGCGAAGTTTAGCAAGAAAGCAATGTTCAATTTGAATGACCCCACTGTTTTTAGAAGAACATTTGGTTATCTATTATGCTTAACCATCACTAGTTCAGACCATAACTACAGGGTACAGATTTCAAGTTAGTTCATGGAGAAGCTCACCATCCATTTCACAACTAATATATGGTATTATCCAACATCAAGCAGTCTTTGGGGCATGATTTGTTACTATTATCTAGCTCTTCGATAAGTTTGTGAGCTTATTTCACTTGAATTGTGCCTTTTGCCCCAACACTCGATGATCACTGATTGGTAGCTGCATTTTAGTTAGAAATTCTTTAGTTTCTTGGTGATCAAAGAAGCCAGTATTTCTAGATCTTCTGTTGTTACTGAATATGGAGTAATGGTTACTACTTGTTTTGAAATTACTTGGCTGTAATATATTCTTAATGATCATCAAATTAATCATCTTCAACTAGCCATTCTCTATAATGATAATCAATCAGCACTCCACATGCCTACAAATCCTTTTTTTTTTTTTTATAAATGAACGAAACACATTGAAGTAGATTATCTTTTAATTTGTAACAAATTTTAGAAAGGGTTCGATCAAACAAAATACGTTATAGCATCTTCTCAACTATTGGACATTTTTACGTAGGCATTATCTTCTTCCATGTTGAGATCTCATCTCTCCAATATGGGATAGAAAATGTCTACTTCTCCATTTGGTGGGGATGTGTTACAGCATGAAGTGTAACAAAAGAAGAAGAAAGGATTCACCATTGCATCATGCTAAGGAAATTTTTTGGACCACATGCAATAACCTAGGAATCTATTGATTCCTTTTGTTATACTGGTTCTTTTTTTTTTTTTTTCACAGGCCAAACTTTAATAAATGAGATGTTAAATATTATATATTATTTTTTATAATTGTTTTCTACTAGAGTTGTAATATGTATATAGAAGTAATACATTGATGGATATGTGACCTTCATTCTCCAAAATCCACCTGATTTCTTTTCTTCTAATTGATGGTCGGATTTCTATAAAAGCACAATACCTTCATTGTTGTTTCTTCTTCTTCCTTTTCTAGCACTCTTAGCACATAAAAGTATAAGAAAATTTTCTTTACATATATATAGAGGTAAGTCTTAGCGGATGTATAAATTCAGGAATTTATACTTAAAATTATGCTTTCAAAAAATTTCAGATATAAATTTAAAATATTTCAAATGGATACAACTTAAGAAAAATAAATAGTGAAAGTTTTTTTTATCTAAGAAAAATAAAGACCGCATTTCATTTAAGACAAAAGGAGCATTTATGTGTCAACCGAGCTCAAATCACCTCATGCAACCTGGACAGCTCATACAAAAATCTCAAACCATACAAATTATTCAATTTTCATCATGCATAAAATATATCTTAAAATAAAATCATTCATAAAAGAGTTTAATATCTTGAATACACCGAAATAAATATAAAGGTCTAACACATCCAATAACTATAAAGGTCATAGTCCCAAAAACATTCAATGTAAAAGCATTCAACCTCCTAGACCATCTCTGTTTGAGATCCCACAGCAAAGATAAGGTCTTGGGCTAATGCTACGATCACTGTTCTAATCTGGAATTAATAAAAAATACAAGTATGAGCCAATATTTAACAAGTAATATAATCAATGATATATATAAATAATAATCATCTTAGATAAAATAACAAATAATACTATGTAATAACAATAACAAAAACTCAACAACAATATATGAGAATGTGAAATCTTATCATAACTATAACTTAAAAGCAAATACGAGGATCACTAACACTAAATGTAAATATCATGAAGATAATAATGATTTCACAAGATTCAAATGTCAATAATAATATAGATTCTATTGAATAATACAACACCATATATTAAATCTTTAATTATACATATTCATTTGCCAAACAATTCCCTTCACTTAATCCACGAAAAGGAAGTAGTAGTTGGAAATACAAACCTCAACTATCAATTATTGTAACTTCAAATTGAGAAGTCTTACAAGTAAATTTTCATCTACAAGGTATTAACCAACAACAATACATGAAAAATATAATTTACAAAGAACCCTACATAGAAATTATCACTCAATTTCACTTGTTATTGAGGAAATATAAATGTTGACAGTAGCCTCAAACATTGGTATTTGGAGCCAATTTTGATGTTCATCTTCACTCTTTCATCAATCAATTCCTATATCTTTGAGTAATCAAAATTGTATTTCATTAACAAAATGTTGAATTTAGAGTGTCATGGAGTAAGCATAAAAAATTTTTAAATATAAATGTATTGATTTAACATATAAATAATTGGTCTAAAAATCGTTTGAAAAACTCTTTTCCTCAATCGTTAGATGTCCATTTTCTTCCTCACTAATCAATTACTATTGTTTCGACTTATGGTGAACAAATTTTGTCAACACAAAGGATATCTATATTTAATAATATAAACTGCTTATTCCTACAATATCTAGGTAAATTATCATGGTCGAGAGATGTCTTCTACTTGATTTCTTGAAAAGAGAAAAGCGGCGGCTCTGTTTCTTGAATGATGGAATTAGAGTTTAGAATTTCAAATAAAATAATAAAAATTAGCAACCAAAGGCGTTGGAAAATACACTGTAAGATGACAGAATGACAGAAAATTAAGAATTCACTTGCTTGATTTTTTACTTCACGACATAGTTTTAGCAATTAGTCAATATTGATCAGATGACTAAACTATTTATTAAAAAGGGAGGTTACTTAGTTTTTAAAAGATCCCAACTATCCAATGTTGATCGCATATTTATAATTTGGAAGAATTAAATATATTTTTCTTTTAAAGGGTAAAGATCCAAAACCGAATAGTTAATGATAGGAATTCCAAGTGGGGTGTGCCTTAGAGAAAAATTTAAGGATGTAAAATTATCCAATTTAGTTTTTAAGTGGCATAAAAAATTTTAGTGGTTTCATCACAATTATTTTATTATAAAAATTAAGTTTTTTAATATTAATCACACCACACATAAAACATAATGGTATAAGTTCTTAATTAATAATTATAACATCAAAAGTCATGTTTTACTACTATTAGAAAAATTTTCAAAATATCATCTGAAAGATATTGTGAATCCTATGCGTAACAGGCTCTTCAAAAGGCTGGTCTAGATTCTATGATAAATTATCAACTTTAAATGACTTTGTCTGCACATTAATTTTTTTAAGTAATAGACGCTTCTTGTAACGAGGCTAAATAATCCAAATAAAATACATGTGTGTTACAATTTAACTTGTTTTTTAAGTAATCTATTATCTTTTTTAGGCTCCATTTTTTATTGAAAAATATTCACCAAATTAAAAATATTTTATTCATAAAATATCTTTCTAGAAATTTTTACATCAAAATAATTTTTAATATTTAATTAGTATAAAAAATATAGATTATCACACAATTGATCAATGACAATATGAAGTATCTAATGGATTATAACATTCAAATTGTTAAAATTTTGTTGTTAATTTGGTTGACTAAAAGAAATACTAATATTGTCAAATTTTTATTTTTGTATTTAAGATGGGAAACAATAAAATGGGAAACAATAAAATGGGAAAGATGAAAGAAATAGAATTAGAAGGCCAAGGACATTATATTTCATTCTCAGTTATTACTACATGAAAAATGCAGCCTTTTCTATACAAAGCTTTCACAAGTATGTTACTAAATTCTAAAAAATGAGTTTCCTTGATAGTCAAATTTTGGAATCTGGGCGGTCGGTTGGACAGAATGAGATACAGTAAAAGAAAAGAGGAAGAAGAAGCACACATACGTCTTATGTAAAAACCCTTATAAATCAAGGGAAAACCATGGAAGTAGAGTCGACAGTAAATTCACTATGTAAAATAGGTTACAAACCTCCAAGATAGAGTATCCGTTATACACCCGAGAATGACTCTCTCTCACCGGTGGTGCACTCCTGTCTTTTCTTTCACCCTTGGATCTTACTTCCTTACACTTTATCGGGCTTTGATGCTCTCACTCACTCAGCCCTCAGCTCTCCACATCCTGCATGCCGAGCATGCGTATATATAGTGGTCTGTCCGGAGGCCTTCAACCAATAGGCAGGTTGAGTGTGGTTAAATGCCTGCCACCTGCTCTGCAATCTGCCAACAGCTTTATCCACCAACTCTGCAACCTGCCGCATGCACAGACGCCGCATGTGTAGCAGGTCTGCTACCTGCTCTGCTGTCCAGCAACTTGTTGCCAACTGTCCACGACATCCTCAGTCGTTACTGCAGTCAAGTCCCTTGGCCGTCTGTGCCCATTGGCTATCACAAGAGTCTTCCGGTATTCCTTGGTTGATTCTATACCAGTAATACCAACCGGTAAATTCTTCCTTTCCATCCGGTCAACATGTTGACCGCAATCCAAAAGCGCTCCAGTATTTTCTACTCCGAAAATACTTATCAGGAAATCCTCTTCCGATTTTCTTTCCAGCCTTAACTGGTCAACCTTCCGTTGACCAGATCCATAACCATCCGGTCAACCTTCCGTTGACCGGATCCAGTCAATCTCCCGTTGACTGTCATCCACAACCATCCAGTCAACCTTCCTATTGACCATCTTTGTCTTCCAACCGGTCAACATTCGTTGACTGGTTAATATACCCCGATGGTAAACTAGTTTGTTAAATCATCCACAAGGAAGTGACCTATTCCAACAAACTTTTCCTCACGATCTTGTGGGGGATATCTTCGCCTCTACCAGGCGACCGTCATCGCCTGCCTTCCGGTAGCTTCCCCTCAATTGGGAATCTGGCGTTGGCCTCCACAAGCCTGAATGACACCTTCCTTCGCCCCACTGAGTTTGGAGTAAGCCCACTCCCTTTCAGCTCCTTTACCGCGAACTTATCATTCTCCCTTGCACACCACCTTGGCCGTCCTCTCCTGCCACCTTGACCAATGCCTTGTTTGGTCACCTTGGTGTTTTTTTGGCAGTGCAGGCCTTCATCAGATACCGCCCTGATGTCCTACTTCCCCTTGCCATCACTGAGGCGCCTTTGGCAAGCTTCTATTGGCCGTCGCCAAACGCCGTCCTGAAGCCTTTCTCATCAAACTTTCCGATTGAAATCACATTCAATTTCAGATCTGGGGCATGTCGCACACCTTCCAGCACGAGTTTGTTTCCGTTGCTTTTCCTCAAGCAAACATCCCCAATGCCAACAACCCTAGACGAGCCACCGTTATCCATCTTCAACACCCCGTGGCCAATGGGCGTATAACTCATGAAGTGGGACTTCCTCGGTGTCGCATGGTATGAGGCCCCACTGTCTATCACCCAACTCGTCTCCTGGCATGTGCAGCTCTATGCTTCCCCTGCATGGACCACCAGGAGGTCTCCACAGAAAGTAACGGTCTCTGGATCATTAGCCTGATCCATTTTTTCCTAACAATCACTTCTACCCTCCTTGTTCTACCTTCTTTGCGAACAGTCCCTCTTTATGTGGCCTTTCTTGCCACAAAAGAAGCAACTCCTCCATTCAAGCTTGTTCCGACTGTTGCTCCTTTTCCCTTTGCCACCTCCGCCTCGTTCCCTTGATTTTCCTCGTCTCTAACTGCTGGTCGCCACAAGAAGATTTGGCTGAGAGTTTGAGGCCTCACCGCTTTCCCTCTGCCTTGACTCGTTTATAAGCAGGGAAGCTATGACATCGTCCAACTTCAGTGTATCCTTCTCGAACAGCAACGTCGTGACGATATGATCGTACGAGGCCGGCAAGGATGCCAGCAACACCAACGCTTTGTCTTCCTCCTTGATCTCCTCATCAAGGGCTGACATCTGCATCACTAGCCGATTGAACTCGTCTAAGTGCTTCTCGAAACACTTGCCTTCCGACAACCGCAGGTCATAAAATTGCTCCTTCATATGAAACCTGGTTGTCAAAGACTTAGACTTATACCTGCTTTCAAGCTTTTCCCAGACCTCCGCCAGGTCTGACAGACTGAGGACCTCCTGAAGTGTGTTGTCCGCCAAACATAATTTAATAATGCAGTTAGCAAGATCCCTCTTATCCTACCACTCGTCCTCAGTCAGGTTCTCCGACTTCTCCTCCCTTTTCCGAAGAGCTTTTACCGTTTTCTCCCGGGTCAAAATATTCTTCACCCTCTCCTGCCAAAAGATGAAATTATTTTGCCCCGTGAACTGCTCCACACTAAACGGGCCATTCCTCGTCGACAATGCCATCCAACCGACGGTTCACGAACCAATCTCTGATACCACTTGTTGGAATCTGGGCGGTCGGTCGGACAGAATGAGATACAGTGAAGGAAATGAGGAAGAAGAAGCACACACACGTTTTACGTGAAAATCCTTATAAATCAAGAAAAAACCACGGGAGCAGAGTCGACAGCAAATCTACTATGTGAAATAGGTTATAAACCTCTAAGATGGAGTATCCGCTGCACACCCGAGAATGACTCTCTCTCACCGGTGGTGCACTCCTGTCTTTTCTTTTATCATTGGATCTTACATCCTTACACTTTACCGTGCTTGGATGCTCTCACTCACTCAGCCCTCAGCTCTCCACCTCTTGCATGCCCAGCATGCGTATATATAGTGGTCTGTCTGGAGGCCTTAACCCAATAGGCAGGTTGAGTGTGATTAAATGCCTGCCACCTGCTCTGCAACCTGCTAACAGCTTTATCCACCAAATCTATAACCTGCCACCTGCACAGACGCCGTATGCGCAGCAGGTTTGCCACCTGTTCTGCTGTCCAGCAGCTTGTTGCCAGCTGTCCACAACGTCCTCAATCGTTGCTGCAGTCAAGTCCCTTGACCATTTGTACCCATTGGCTATCAGAAGAGTTTTCCGGTATTCCTTGGTTGATTCTATACCAGTAATACCAACTGGTAAATTCTTCCTTCCCATTCGGTCAACACGTTGACCGGCAACCCAAAGGTGCTCCAGTATTTTCTACTCCGAAAATACTTATCAAGAAATCCTCTCCCGATTTCCTTTCCAGCCTTAGCCGGTCAACCTTCCGTTAACCAGATCCACAACTATCCGGTCAATCTCCCGTTGACCGTCCTCCATAGCCATCCGGTCAGCCTTCCTGTTGACCGTCTTTCACAACCATCAGGTCAACCTTCCTGTTGACCGTCTTTGTCTTCCACTAGCTAATGCACCCCAATGACAAATTAATTTGTTGAATCACCCACAATGGAGTAATCTATTCCAACATCAATATCGTCATAAATATAACAAATTATTATAATATTTTTGATGAGTTTATTTAATTTTAATATTTTATATTGTAGAATGATTTAAATATTAAAAATATAAGAGATTCTGAAATTTAAAATAATTGTGACTGAATTCATATTATTTTTGAGAAAATGTAAAAATAAAAAAAGACTAGTCCTAGCATATAAAGCCATTTCATCATGGGCAAGTTTAAAGAATCATATAATTTTTGAGCTTCGTAAAAACTTACTGATGGTGCACTCTTAGACACTACTGCGATTAGCAGGAGCCGCAGTAGAAGAAGAAGACGACCTTTGTTTTCTCCAACATCTTCTCACCATTTTCACCAGAAATCGACCTATATGCCCCGAGAAGATGATACCAAAAACAGCATAGAATGTGTAGGCTACCCATGGAGATGTTTTATAAATTGTAACGCTGCCAGATCCAGTAGCCGCTGTGGAGTTGAGGAAACTGGACGCAGCTGCCATAATTACTATCCACATTGCCACCATTAAAATCCCGGTGCAAATCTTTTCTTCAGTGGCAAACCACTCAGCAGCAGTAGGAAGAGGATGCTTGAGGTGAAGAATGCAGTCGTATTTGCAATCATTATTGCCGAGTAAGCAAATTGGGAATTATGTGCCAGTATGGACATGCCGGCAGTATGTGATTTCCTAGTATCGTTTGAAACTACCGTATCTTGCCAAAAGCCGCCGGGAGGGTTGACTTCGGCTTGGAAGGCCGCCGCTGCAAATAGTGATGCAGCAATCATTACGGCATTCCTGTGGCTTTCCATTCGGCCATTTCTTTCCTGCTGCTTATGCCATTCCTCCTGTTTACTAAGAAACCTGTCCAGAATTTCCTGGAGGGTTGAACCACCAGCGACAGTGCTCATCGTATTCGATGTAGCTCCGTTTGTTTCCGATGAAACCTTTATTACGAAATATAATTGTATTATAATATTGTAAATATATTAGAATATTGTATTTTAGTTAAGTTGTATTTTTTTTATTTTCGAATATTTGTGTCAGTATATTTTAGGTTAGCGTGTCCTTTATTTTTGGATGTTTTCTTTGCCTTTTGGTGTATTTAGTCTGCCGTTGCTCATCGGTTCTTGCAGTAGCTGTAAATGAATTAAATAAAATTTTCAGCCTTCTCATTTTCCCAAGAAGAGCACTTGAGTGCTCTGCCGTTCTCGGCCTTCCCGTTTCCCACTTCATCTTCATCCTCATCGTCTCCTTCAACCTTGCAATCTTACATGGTATCAGAGACAGGTTCAATGGCCCATTCTTCCAACCCGACCGCTTCCGATAACCCATCTAGTCTCAATGCCTCCCACGATGACCAACCAGACCCAGTTTTCACCCAACCATTACAGCGCTTTCAAAATTTTTCAGATCCATGCAATCCGTTTCGTTTGGAGGCCGGCGACAGTCCAGCCGTCGTCTTAGTCACCGATCTACTCACAGTTGACAACTACTCGACCTGGTCTCGGACCATGCGTCGAGCGTTACGGGCCAAGAACAAACTTCCTTTTGTCGACGGCACTGTTCCCAAACCCACAAATTTCACCGATCCACTTTTTGAGGCTTGGGAACGTTGCAACGACATGGTCGTCTCTTGGATCCAGAACTCGATTAGCCCTTCCATTAGGTCTAGCGTCGTGTTTGTCGATGATGCCGCTGAGATCTGGAAAGAATTGCGTGACCGGTTCACCCAACAAAACGGGCCACGCATCTTTCAACTGAAGAAGTCTTTGGCGTGCCTCTTACAGGAGCACGATTCGGTGAGTATGTATTATGGAAAGTTGAAGACAATCTGGGACGAGCTCCTTATCTACGACCCGCTCCCAGATTGTCACTGTGGTAGTATCAAGGTCCTCACTGAGCGATATCAAAGGGACTGCGTTATGCAGTTCCTTATGGGTCTCAATGATGCTTATACCAACGTGAGAGACCAAATTATGTTGATAGATCCTCTTCCCTCTGTCAACAAAGTATTTTCGATTGTTCAACAGCAAGAACGGCAACATTTGATGTTGTCTGCTGCCCATCCCTCCGAAACTGTTGCCTTGTTTACAAAACGGTCCATTACTAACTCTGGTAAGAATACTCAGACCATAAAAAGGGATCGTCCCTTTTGTTCTCACTGTCGTGTTCCAGGGCACTCTTTGCAACAGTGCTTTAAAATTGGGAACGCAGAAATTCCCATCTGTTCCCACTGTAATAAACCTGGCCACGTTGTTGAAAAATGCTATCAGCTCCATGGTTTCCCCCTCGGTCGTCGACCGAATGGCAAACCTGGAGCCACAGCCCTCTTGGCTAACAAACCGAACCATATGGATGTCTCTGCCAGTGAGACTCATGAGGGCGAGAAAATTGAACTTACTAGAATGCAGTTCCAGCAACTGATGAATTTAATTCATCCAAAAGACCCTGTTCTGCCTTCTCAGATGACTAAAAACAATTCCCCAATTTTTGATCTCACGGGTGATCAACCGAAGGCTGCGAATATGGCTGGTAATAATTTCAGTTCTTTACCTCCTTCTTGCAATAGAAGGAATACCTGGATCCTGGATACAGGAGCCACTGATCACATGATATGTGATCCATCCTTGTATTTTGCCACGGAGACCCTCGTCTCCTGTTCTGTGAGACTCCCGGATGGGAGTAGAGCCTCTGTCTCCAGTACTGGGACAGTAAAGCTGACCGACCAAATTGTATTACAAAACGTTTTATGTGTCCCCTCTTTTACCTTTAATTTGATATCTGTGAAGCGTTTTGCTAATGATCTTGGTTGTTGTTTGTTCTTCTTTGGTAAATTTTGCTTGATTCAGGACCTTTCCTCCTGGAGAACGATTGGGATGGGTGAAGAGAAAAATGGTTTATATTATCTGACAAATATTAAAGTTGATCCCAATTTTTTGCAAGACCTTCTCTCAAAATTTCCCAGAGAGCCCACGGCTAATGCTGCTTCACTGCCTTCTGATTTATGGCATTCTCGTTTAGGTCATATTTCGTATTCTAGGATGAAATTAATAAATGATCCTCTTGTAAAAGGAACAATGCATTCTATTAGTAATAATCCTTGTTCTATTTGCCACATGGCTAAACAGCGTCGTCTTCCCTTTTCTCCCAGCACCCATAAGTCGCACACCTTATTCGACGTGGTGCATTGTGACTTATGGGGACCATGTTCCGAAGAGTCTTATGATGGATATAAATACTTCCTGACCATTGTTGATGATTTTTCCAGAAGTACCTGGATCTACCTTCTGAAACAAAAATCGGATGCGAAATTGTGCCTGGAAGCCTTTTACAATCTGGTTGCCGCACAATTTAATGTTAAAATTAAAGTTATCCGTAGTGATAATGGAACTGAATTTAAACTGGGAGATTTTTACAGAAATAAAGGTGTTATCCACCAACGTACTTGTGTGGAAACACCACAGCAAAACGGTGTTGTTGAACGCAAACACCAACATTTATTAAATGTCGCTAGAGCCATTAGATTCCAATCCGGGCTTCCTCTAAAATTTTGGAGTGATTGTATTCTGACCGCTGCCCACATCATTAACAGAATACCCACTCCACTGCTAGAAAACAAGACTCCATACGAAATTCTATTTAGAGTTAAGCCCAATTACGACAACTTTCGGGTTTTTGGTTGTTTATGTTTTGCATCCACCCTTTCTCAAGGGCGAAAGAAATTTGATTCCAAGAGCAGAAATTGTCTTTTTTTGGGATATCCTTTTGGAGTCAAAGGATATAAATTACTTGACTTACACAGCCATGACATCTTTTATTCCAGAGATGTTATTTTTCATGAAAATATATTCCCATATAAAAGACATTGTGCCGAACCCATTCCCAACAATCAATTAAACACTATACCTCATGTTGTGACCGATATGGATCCATTTATCACACAAGAATTACCTACTGTCCACAACCCGGGCTTGCATTCAGATAATAATCCCTGTTCGAATGAAAATTCGCCTATCACCACCAATTGGAGTGATGAAGATGAAGAATCTAATTCCACTCCAATACACAATCAATCAGACCATAATCAAGAACTACCAGCCAATAATCAGGAGCTTAGCAAATCTCCTACAAATGTTCAACCCTCAACAGAAGATGATATGCCCGTTCGCAGAACCACCAGAATTAGAAAAGCTCCCCAGTACCTGAAAGATTTCCATTGTCATCAAGCATCTCACGTTATCCCTATCCAATCTACAAAGCCCATTTCAGCTGGCAAACCTTATCCTCTTGAGAATCATGTATCCCACCAAAGGTTGTCCCACAATTACAAATCTTTCACTTCTTCCATCTCATCCCAAACCGAACCGCAAACCTATGCGCAAGCCATACGAGATCCCAACTGGCGGAAAGCTATCCAAGATGAACTGGATGCTTTAGAATTAAACAAAACTTGGATCATTACTGATTTACCTCGTGGAAAGAAAACCATCGGATGTCGATACGTTTTCAAACTGAAATTCAAAAGTGATGGGAGTCTCGAAAGACATAAATGCAGACTTGTAGCTAAAGGGTATACCCAAGAGGAAGGGGTGGATTATCACGAAACCTTTTCCCCTGTCGCAAAACTCACCACCGTTCGATGTCTCCTTGCTGTCGCTGCTATAAAAGGGTGGCATTTGTATCATTTTGATGTTAACAATGCGTTCTTAAATGGAACCCTCAACGAAGATATTTATATGCAACAGCCCCCTGGCTATACGAAAGGACAACCCAATCAAGTATGCAAATTGCTGAAAAGTATCTATGGCCTTAAACAAGCTTCCAGGCAATGGTACTCAAAACTTTCTACTTCCCTCATTGCATATGGCTTCGTTCAATCCAAGGCTGATTACAGCCTCTTTACTAAACAAGACAACACATCCTTTACCGTCCTGCTTGTATATGTTGACGATATCATCGTTGCAGGTACTTGCTTAAAGGCCATTACCTCAATCAAAACTTTTCTTAATCAAGCGTTCAAAATCAAAGACTTGGGGACCTTGCGATACTTCCTTGGAATCGAAGTTGCCCGATCAGTAAAAGGTATACACCTTTGTCAACGCAAATATACCCTTGACATTCTGGCTGATTCTGGCACCATTGGAGCTAAACCTCTTACACTACCTATGGATCAAAACACGAAATTGAGTCAACATATTGGAGACCCCTTACAGGATCCCCGTCCTTGTCGACGACTAGTTGGTCGTCTTTTGTATCTTACCGTCACACGACCAGATATTGCCTATACTGTCCATATTTTAAGCCAATTTATGCAACAGCCCACCTCCCACCATATGCGGGCCGCACACCAAGTCTTGAGATATCTCAAACTGAATCCCGGCCAAGGCATTCTTCTTCCTGCCACTTCCAACATCCAACTCAAGGCCTTTTGTGATGCTGATTGGGCTTCTTGCCCTGACACGCGAAGATCCATCACTGGCTATTGCACCTTCCTTGGCGACTCTCTCCTCTCATGGAAATGCAAGAAACAGTCGGTGGTCTCTCGCTCTTCTGCCGAAGCAGAATATAGATCTATGGCTAACGCATGTTGTGAATTATCTTGGCTACGTTTTATTCTTAATGACTTGCAGGTCTCTCATCCACATGCAGCGCACCTATATTGTGACAACCAGGCGGCCATCCACATCGCTGCCAATCCTGTCTTCCACGAACGTACCAAACACATCGAGTTGGATTGCCATCTCATACGTGACAAGATTCAAGAAGGAAGCATTCGGACTCATCATGTCAACACTCGTAATCAGCTGGCCGACATCTTCACCAAGATTTTACCCTCACAGCAATTGAATGCACACTTATCCAAGATGGGCATTGTCAATATTTATGCTCCATCTTGAGGGGGCGTATTACGAAATATAATTGTATTATAATATTGTAAATATATTAGAATATTGTATTTTAGTTAAGTTGTATTTTTTTTATTTTTGAATATTTGTGTTAGTATATTTTAGGTTAGCGTGTCCTTTATTTTTGGATATTTTCTTTGTCTTTTGGTGTATTTAGTCTGCCGTTGCTCATCGGTTCTTGCAGTAGCTGTAAATGAATTAAATAAAATTTTCAGCCTTCTCATTTTCCCAAGAAGAGCACTTGAGTGCTCTGCCGTTCTCGGCCTTCCCGTTTCCCACTTCATCTTCATCCTCATCGTCTCCTTCAACCTTGCAATCTTACAACCTTGCTTCTAGAATTCATGGCCTCGGCTTGTTGAAGGAGGCGTTCGATATTTAGGGAATCACCGCTCGCGTCCTTCGGACGTATTTCTAATAGGTTCAGTGCCGTGAAACCGAAGACATTCTTGGCATCCACATCTATGCCTGCAATCTTTGTCAAAAAATCGACGGTCTGCAAAAAAAAAAAAAAAATTCCAACTCTTTTCACAAATTTAAAAGCTCTCAACATATAGTGATGGATTGCAGAAGTTTTAGGAAAACGGGTACTTTTTGTGACTAAGTTAAATATTAATGACAGTTTGCTGTCGCCATAGTAGCATCAATTCAGACTAAAATTCGGAAAAAAAAAAAAACCCAAATCCTAATAATCCTTATTTTGTATTTGAGTTGTCAAATTAATGACATCTCCTGTAGCAGATGTCGTTATAAATTATCAAGTTTTAAAGATGTCTCACACAGGAATGCAGAGTGTGCATTTTACTCTTTATATTTTTAAGTGTTTATTTACATTTTAAATAATTTTAGTATTGCTATATTATCCGTAAATAGCACACGCCATGGCAGTCCTATGTGATAATTATGTGAGATTTACATCAAACTATTTAGTTAATTTTGGCCAAAATTTACTGCTCAATTAATTTAATTTTCAACCGTCATTTTAAAATACTTTTAACATGTTTTTTTAGTTATATTTATCTATGAGTAGGCATTTTGTAGTTATTTTTGATGCAGTGTTAATCACAATAAAAAAATTAAAATTTCTAAGTAATGTTTTTATTTTACAAAAATAATTTCTAAGTGTCAAATAATCATATTTTTATTGTAGTTAAGGCTTTGATTTTATTAATATAAAAATCATTCAAATAAAATTTTAATTATATTATCGAGACGATTCATAGACCTATTTAATTTATGATATACAAAATTTTATATTAAAAAAATATAAACAGCTATCATCTATCAAATTTATTTCTCTAACGCTATATCTACCTCTAATAATACAAATAGGTTTAGGTAAATTACCACTAAAATAAAACAGAAGTCTCTTTTTTTATTTTTTTCTATGCTCAAACAAAATCAAACTATAGATCAACTTCAATTTGACATAAAAATATTTAAAACTTATAAAGATACCTCAACTTGTCTGTTAATGACGGCCAGATGCAAGATGGTATTACCGTCCCCATCCTTGGAATTAATAAACTCTGCATTATTACATATTGAAATCTCACCCAGTATGAGTTTTAAGGCTCCAAATTGATTGTGCTTCACACACACATGCAAAATGGTCTCGCGGCTGCTGCCGTCGATGGGGATGCATGCCGCCTCAGATCTGACCCGAACTAACTCTTTCAATGTATCAACCAGACCTTTCATGGCTGCAACATGAAGCGGGTTCAATCCGCGTCCATCACGAACATGACACATCTGAGAGTTCACAGAAAGTAAGAGTTTTACCATCTCTATATCCCCCTTTGCTGATGCTAGATGAAGAGGCGTTGACTTTCTCGAATTGAGCTCGCTGGCCAACTCCGGTTTACATTTGAGGAGCTCCGTAGCAAACTCCAAGTGACCAAGCATGGCGGCTATTTGTAATGGCGTTTCTGCAAAACACGCAATTATATATCTGTCTAGTATAAGAGGATCTTGACAGATTAAGTTAAGTAAAGAAGTCACGTTGCCTTCTATTGCAACTTCATACAACTCTCTTTCCATTACTATAATTTCTCTTGTGTGAACTTTAATCACAGTAGAAGAAGCAAAGGGCTTTTTCTTTTTGTAGATGATGTTTGATTATTGGTTTGCCCATATAAAAAAAAAATGTGGTATGAAATTTGCAATTGTCTTCGTTTTACTTGACTTGATCCCTCCAAACACAATTTAGTGGCCAAAACTTTTTCATATTTTAGCATAAAAATAAATACTATTTAAGAAAAATAAATAATAAAAATTAGTTTATTTAAATCAAAAAAAAAAGACAAAGGCGTTGCAGATACCACACAACATGCAATAGAGTTTCTGTAGAACATGTGGTCGACTTTACCTTGACTTGACGTCCCTAATCACAATTTAGTTGCCAAAACTTTTCCATATTTTAGCATAAAAATAAATACTATTTAAAAAAATGAATAATAAAAATTAGTTTATTTAAATCCAAAAAAAACAAAGGCGTTGCATATACAACACAACATGCAATTGAGTTTCTGCAGAACATGTGGTCGACTTTACATTGACTCGACGCCCCTAATCACAATTTAGTGGCCAAAATTTTTTCATATTTTAACGTTAAAATAAATACTATATAAAAAAATAAATAATCAAAATTAATTTATTTATACCCCAAAAAATAAAGGAAGCACTTCATTCAATATCCGAGTAATATTTAAAGCTTGCTTAATGTCTATACCTTTAATTGATATAATAAAATAAAATAATTAAATTAAAATAATTAAAAAAATAAAATTAGAGTTAAAAATTAATATTTTATTTTTTAATTAATCACTTTAAATAAGTAAAAGTGATTTAAGAGTCAAATTAAGAAAAAAAGTGCCTTTTTTTTCTTTTTTGGTAGTGTTTGATTATTGCTTCGCCCATATAAAAAGTGAGCTAAAAGTCATGGAGATATTCTATGAGACTACCAATAATCTTTGTCTTCGTTGACTTGATGCCCATAATCACAATTTAGTGGCCAATAATTTTCCACATTTTAACATAAAAATGAATACTATTTTTAAAAAATGAATAATAAAAATTAGTTTATTTAAATTCAGAAAAACAAAAGCAAGGCAGCTATTAGCAATGGAGTTTCTATAGACTAAAGGGCTTTAACTTTTAAAATGGTAGAATTTTTTTTTTAATTTAGGTTATTTATTTTAAATAGATAGATATAATTTAAAAATTAATTTTAATTAATTTTTAATTTTTTAAAAGTAGTTAAATTATAACCATTTATTTAAAAATAAATATTTTAAATTAAGAAAAAAATAAACCCCGTCTATTTAAATGATAGAGCCCCATGGTTCCAAGTTTCTACAAAACGCAACATTGACTTGATGCCCATATCACAATTTAGTAACAAAAATTTTCTCACATTTTGATGTAAAAATGAATCCTATTTAAGAAAAATAAATAGTCAAAATTAGTCTATTTAAACCCCCAAAAAATGAAAAAGCATGGTGGTTGTATGCAATGATGCTTTTGTAGATCAAAGTCAGATGACATCGATGGCTCAAATTTTTATTTTTTTAAAAATATTTTAAATGTATCGTTGGACGAATCTGGGCCATCTGTTAATCGACGGTCCAGATGAAATGTTATCTTTTAATCTAGACCGTCGGTTTAAATTTAATGATTCGATGGCCATTATTATATAATTTGGGCCGTCGATTACGAGACATATAGACGGTCGATATTAAACTTTGAAATAAAAAAATAAAAAAAAAGGGCCACCGATTAGGAGACACACGGACGACTGAGATTATGATTTGAAATTTTTGTAAAAAAAATCACCAATTCTCGTCTCCCCTCTTTCACTTTCTCAAACCTTTTCATCTATCTCTTAGTTCTCAAAGCCCTAATCCTTTCGGTCACTCTTTCCGTTGCTTCTCTCTACAAATCTCAGTCAATTATAGGGAATAAGATAACCATTGTTGCTCGTTATCAACAACATTTTTTTTTCTCACTTTCTCAAACTCTCTCATCTCTATCTCAGTTCTTAAATCCTAATCTCCTATCCTCTTAGTACTCTCTCAAGCCTCTCACTATCATCTCTCCCTACATATCTCAGTCCTCCAAACCCTAGGGGATCGGAGAATCGTTGCCACTGCTCAGCAATAATCCTTCTCTCCCTGGATCTCACTTTTGGTTGCGACATTAACCGTGGTTGAATAGCATGTAATAAAGTAAGTTATTATAGATTTTTTTTTTATTATATAAGTTGTGATATCGAATAACAGGCAATGACATTTTTCTCGTTAATAGATTTTTTTCTACTTCAGAAAAATTAAAAAAAAAAGGAAAGATTACTGTATTATAATGCATTAAATCTGGTTCAGGTAACGATATTTGTCCCATTAATAGATTTTTTTGCATTACAAAATTTGAAAAATAAACATAAAAAATTACTGTATGATTCTAATCAGGTAACAATATTTTTTTCATTAATAGAATTTTTTTTGATTTAAAAAATTTAGAAAAAAATAAAAAATTACTATACATAGAAAAATACATATAGTGATGCTAAATCTATTGATAAATATATATACTGTTGACAAATTTGTATACAAAAAAAATATACTAATGGTAAATCTGTTGACTATATGAAATGATAAATCTATATACAAAAAAATTGTTAGTAAATTATTAATAATAGATTGGTTCTGAATATAGAAAAATTACTTGTACATTTATATCCAATGGATGATTGGACTCATTCAGTTAATATGACATTTTAAAGTATAGATGATGTTTAAAATTTTTGAAAATTATATGGCCTGAAAATGGATTTTTTTATAAGAAAAATGATTGTAAGAAAATTTAAGAAAGATAATATAGAGATATTTAAAATATTTTCTTATTCTAACAGAGGCAGACATGAAATTGATAAAAGAATGGAGGTCATACAATTGCATTGGAAAATAAGATGTTAATGCTCCGTTAAAATGGAATGCATGTTGATAAGGGAGAGCATGACTATTGTTATAAAAAATTTTATGGGGGAGTATAATCGTAAATTAGAGCCTCTTGAAATGCGACATATGTTGAGATCCCAAATGAAAATTTTAAATGTGTAAAGTCATGTTATTGAGATGGCCTAAGATACCGATTTGAGACCTTACGACACCCATGAGTTATTGGTGATGGAGGCCGGTGGTAGAAAAAATGTGGGATATATGCAGGAAGATCAAAAATCGTATCTTCGAGTCAGGAGACAGCGAAGTATGTAGTGTGGTGAGGTAAGAGCTATATTAACATACTTTCGCAATAAAGAAATGATCAAGGGCCATATGCAGTGGAATCTTTTATATGATTGTTTGAGACATATGCAATGGAATCCTTTATATGATTATATGCAATGGCAAAAGTAATTAGTTTGGTAATACTTCGTACTTTTCATAGCTTGTGTACATTGCATATTTTATAAAATATCACAAAGTATTTGGCTTCCTATTTGGAGCTATTTCAAAACTTTACTAGATGTATACATTGAATTGATCATCCTACAGATTTTAAAATTATATGGGCTACAATAATCTCCAACAAAGAAGTTTGTCATACACACTTATGGCAAGAAGGCATGTACAACATATATTTTAAGTGGGCCTTATATTATATGAAAAAAATTTTTACTTTTGGTATACAAAGCACACAACTATCGAGAAATTTAAATAGTTACTTGAATTTCCATTTGAAATATGATTTAAATATGAGAAATTTCTTTCATCATTTTGATAGAGTGGTTGATAAGAAGTGGTATAAAGAACTAATGTCCAATTTTACATGTAAATAAAAAATTTCATATATTATTATAAGCCATTGTCCTTTAATGATTCATACTTCAAAGGTTTATACTCTAATCATGTTTAAGATGGTTTAGAAAGAACTGCTTGAGGTACGATATTAGTGTGTTATTTTTCGTGCTAATCCCATTCATAACATGGTTTATTACATGGATCCGAGAAATGATGTTACAATTATGTTTGATAAATCGAGTAAAAACGTTGATTATAGTTGTCAAAGATTTCAAAATGTTGAAATATTGTGTGTGCATACTTTTGTAATCTTTAATATCCATGGTTTGACAGTAATTTTTGACCACTATATTATAATAAGATAGACCCAAAACTCGAGACGTTGTAATAAAATCGTTGTTGTACCTAAAATTCAAAATAATGAAGAGGATTTGTGTACATGGTCGAAGAGGTTAGTTGATAATTTTATGCGAAATTATATCCAAGTGGAATCTACATCACGTAGTTGGGTAAAATTAGAGAAGATTGTTAAAGGAGTCAATAAAATTGTTAACGAATTTTATAACCTAAATATTGAAGAAGAGACGAGCAAAGAGGTATCACTCGTGGAGAACACCCCGGAAAAAATTGTAGACGGATCAATTAAAGGTATGAAACAACGTATTAGACGGAAGGCAACAAGAAGACCTAAAAGTTGTCTTGAGAAAATTAAATACAAGAAATGGGTATGTTTGTTTACTATATTGCTCATCATTAGTTGTAACTATCATAATATTTTATTGCAATAAAGCTGTTTACTTTTTCTCAAATATGTTGTAAACTAATATTTTAAATCCTGTCATCTTGTAGGAATCAGATTGCTCATTATCACAGTTACATGTTGTCCCACCCGTACAGCAGCTTCAGACAACACAATATCAGCAGCCAATGACGTATATGCAATTGTTAGAGGTATACTAACACAATTACTAATGTCATACATCGGTTTTATTTCAAAAATATCATTAAATACTATTATGTTTTATTTTACTTGTAAAATACAAGTTATATAAAATATTCTGTGTATATCGTAGGGATAACAATTACATACTCTGTTGTATAGATCTGCATATGCCAAAGAGTATACAACTACACATATTGATACTTTAAATGTTGCTACTTCAACTCTTCCAAATTTCAGATTTTATGAGAATCTAAACTATCGGCATGATAGTTGATGGGAAAACCACAGAAGAGGTGAAGAGGTACTATGACATCCTCATGGAGGATCTGAGAAGTTTTGAATCAGGCAAAGTGCCCATCCCTAATTACAAGACAATTGAAAATTAAGGCCGCGGCAATGGAAAATTGAGTGACGAAGAACAAAGGTGGGCAGCTGGATATTCCACCAAGCCTCACATCTTATTAAAACAGTACTTAACCTCGAACATTAAGTTTGATATCTTTGTTCTCCTGATCTGAAAAAATGAAAAACATTGACCTTTTAAAGTAGAAGACGATCTCTAACAGATGGATTGAGAATTGAAGGCTGAGTGTACATCAAAATTTCACCTTTGACCACGTACGCATAGACCCTATGTTCATTGGCCTTATACTGTTGTTTTGTCATATTGTAGAATGGAATAATTTTGCCGATTGAATTTGATACTTATGCCTTTTCTTTATATATTCTCTCTGGCACCAAGGATCCTTCTTGTTCCTTCTTTATATGATCTGAGCTTTGGGTACAGGTTTTCTGCACAGACCACAGTCTCCCGAGAGAAGCCCTATGATTACTAATGATGTGCAGTAGGCACTGATAGGTGACTGATTGCTAGCATTGCTTCCTTCGACCGAATGAAGAATTACCTATTTCCGTAGACCAATGTCTGCCTGAGTTAGTATTCTACAGTTTTCTCTCCTAGCCTGCCATCTCCCTACATATATCACATTCTAATTCTCATATTTTCCCTTTCTTCCTTTTCCTTCCCATCAAAACAGCTTAATCTTTGAAGCCCCGAAGCCTACCTCCTTTGATGAAGCCTTCCTAAACTAGAAGACCAGATGAAACAGGATTTGACAAACACATGGCCTACCTTGATGCTTTTGTTAAGAGGACCAAATTATCCGGGGAACTTTACAACCGAAACTTGTCATGTTGATGACACCAAAATCACCAAGCTCTGTGTTTTCTGGTCCCAAGAGCCAGTCGTGTAGCCAGTATGCCTTTGTAGCTACGTACCTAATTTGCTGTCTCAATATTGTTTAACTACGAAAGTCTTACTATGGTTTAGTTTCAAATTATGTCAGTTTTGTCATTTGTCAAGAGTTTCATTGGTTTGTTTCAAATTTAACGGTGATATTTCCTTGGTATGAATTTTTATTTGTTTCTCTGCTATCTTATCACCTATGTAGTGGCATCTGTTTGGGTGCTCAATGTATTTCCTTCTTGCCATTGCTGCTGCTCTATATGTTTATTTCTCATGCATGTGTTGTCTCTTCATTTTATTCTTTTTGAATATGGTAACCTTTGATTTGTCTTATTATAGTGTGTTTTATAAGCTTAGGACTTTTCTAAAGGCATGTAAGATGGAGGTCATGTAAGATATCAACATATTCCAGCAAATTCATGGAAGTTGTTTTTTGTATTGAAATTTGCCAAGGGATGTAAGCCGGTAATGCTGAAAACCAGGTATGTAGTGCTAAGAATATTGTGAGGAACTTCAAGAATAATGCCGTGGGTCTCAAATATAAATTGGAACTAACTCTGCTATTAAGAATATGCTGAAAACCAGGTATGCAACTAACTCTGGTTTAATTGGAATGCCTGTCCAACGTCGGTCTCAGTCAAATGCTGTGGAGGCTCGCGGTGGTCTTGTGTGTGGGGCGTTGTGTTGGTATCACTATCTTTGATAACACTTATTAGGGTTCGACACCCGGATTTACCCGATCCGGCAGCAGCGGAAAACCTGAATCCTCCGTCATCGTCAGCCACATTTAGTAGGAATAAGGAATAAAGGAGATGTACAATATTTTTTTACGTGGAAACCCCTTCTCAACTAAGGGAAAAAACCACGGGACACATGGTTCATCAACAGATTCCACTATATAAAATGATTACACAAAGCTAGAGATACAGTATCTGCAATATACCCGAAAACGACTAAAAAAAACCTTTCCAGAGTAAACAAGGAAACTCTCCTTCTCATTCTCTTTTTTTTCTCTCTTCTTCCTCTCACTGATGGTGTACTTCTCTCTGCTCAAGTAATTTACAAGTGTTGGTGAAACGGCAATTACCGCCGTTTCACCCCCGAACACATGCGGCCTGGTGACTTCTCACCCCTGGCGTTTCACTGCTCTTGGTGTTTTCATACACACATTCTCCTGGAGCTCTTGGTGCGCCTTTATAATGACCGACTCCAAATCTCCATCTACTGACCTGGTAAGATAGTCTATCAATCCATCCCTATCATTTCTGCGCCTTCACCAGTTCTCGTGCTTCTTGTAGGTTCATGCCCTGCACGTTAGCTGCGCATGCTCTGATCAGACAGCGCATGCTCTGAAAAGCCTACAAACCTGGTAGGTCAACTACTTACTTTGAAAAGATCTGCCATCAACTCTACAGCACGGATACAGTCGGTCAACCTCTGCGTTGACCGAATTTTTCTCTTAAGCTTGTCAACCTCTGCGTTGATCGGCATATTCTCTTGGGCCTGTCAACCTTTGCATTGACCGGCATTCCAGGCAGGTAAAGCAAATCGGGATTTCCATACTAGAAATCCATTCCTGCCAAATAGGCATTCCGGGCAGGCAAAAGCAAATTGGGATTTCTATACTGGTTTCCATTTGATATATCAACTATATCAACTCCGGTTTCCATTTGAGGAGCTCCGTAGCAAACTCCAAGTGACCAAGCATGGCGGCTATATGCAAGGGAGTTTGTGCAAAACACGCTGTTATATATCTGTCGAGTATAAGAGGGTCTCGACCAAGCAAGTTAAGCAAAGAAGTCACGCTACCTTTCATTGCAGTTTCATATAGCTCTTTCTCTATTATTATGATCTCTCTTTTGTAATCTTCAATCACAGTAGAATAAGCAAAGGGTTTTTTTTTTTCTTTTTGCAGAAGATGTTTAACTATTGCCTTGCCCATATAAAAAGAAAAATGTGTTGTAAGTACAGGAGAAATTCCATGAAACTACCAAGGTCTTTGTCTCAGTTGACTAGGAGAAATTCCATAAAACTACCAAAGTCTTTGTCTCAGTTGACTGAGAGATTTCCATGAAACTACCTAGGTCTTTGTCTCAGTTGACTTGACGCCTTTTAAAACAATTTAGTGGCAAACATTTTCCATATTTTAGTGTGAAAATGAATATTATTTAAAAAAATAAATAGTAAAAGTTAGTTTATTTAAATTCATAAAAATAAAGACATGGCGGATGGCGGATACCACACACAATCGACTTTACCTTGACTTGACACCCCTGATTACAATTTAGTGGCAAAATTTTTTTCAGATTTTAACATAAAATTGAATATTATTTAAGAAAAATAAATAATTAAAATTAGTTTATTTAAACCTAGAAATATAAAGGAAGCACTTCATTTGATATTGGAGTAACAATTAGAGCTTGCTTAATGTCTATACAAAATAAAATAAAAAAAATAATTATATTAAGATAATTTTAAAAAATAGAAAGAGAGATAAAAATTAATATTTTATTTTTTTAGTTAATTACTTTAATAGGTAAAATTAAATTAAGAGTTAAATTAAGAAAAAGAGTACCTTTTTTTTTTTCTTTCAGTCGGTGTTTGATTATTGCTTCACCAATATGAAAAATATACTAAAAGTCAGGAGATATTCCATGAGTCTACTAATAATCTTTGTCTCCATTGACTTGACGCCCGATGACAAATCAGTGGCCAACAATTTTTCATATTTTAACATAAAAATGAATACAATTAAAGAAAAACAAATAGCCCAAATTAGTTTATTTAAATCCAAAAAAATAAAGAAAGCACTTAGTTTTTTTTTAATCATTTAAAACTGATGGGTATACTATAACTAAGCTGGCCCACGGTTAAAGTAGGCCCAAATAGCCTGATGGACGGTCAACTCCAATGTTGGCCAAACAGGAGGTAAATGCCCAAATCCGAAAAAGCCCAAAATGTGTCCTCGGCGGTCAATGCTATTGTTGACCGTCGAGAGCAAGCAGGTGGCCAACTCACGTGCAGAGCGGTCAACCCGAGCGTTGACCGGAAGTACTGTAGCAGTAGGCCCAAAAAGGCGATAAACCTGTTACGGGCAAGCTCAATTTGACAGGCAATCTCGTACACGAAAAGCAACGGTCCTTTACTGATTATACGCTTTTCTAAAAACTGATCTTCTCCAAAAATGCGACAGTGAACTCAGCGCCAATGTTGGAGTCAAAATGGTCACAAGAGCATGAAAGAGATGAGATGATTTAAATATCCGTTGTACTATTCATAAGAAAAATGATTTATCAAATCACGTCTGTCATACCCACCAACTCAGAGAAGGCCGTCATTGCCAAACCAGAAGAACACGCCACCTTGCTTAGAGAAGGTGGCTCTCCTGCTATCCATATAAACTTGGAGTCTTCATTCTGGAAGGCATGCTCTGATATACTCTTTGATATACGCTCAGAAAAAAAGGCTCTAAAATAGAAGCTCTCGAACACGCTCCCGAACTGGCCTTCAAGAGAATAGTCAGAACACACTTTCTAAAACAGCAAAGAGACTTCCTACAATCTAACTCACAAAATGCTTACAGTGCTTGAGCAAAGACTCTCTTTCTCTTTCTCTCTACATAAGCGTTCACCTTCAATCCCACCAAAGGCCTCCGGATTACAGGAGTCCTTTCAGGCTCTCTGAGAATTGTTTCCCAAAGCTTCCACGCTTACGGGACGCCGCTTCTACTTACTTTCTGTGAGCAGTAAGCGGAAACTCACATTCTCAACGGGCCAACACTCCCGACAAACTTATTCCCTTTACTCTCTTTTACTTACCAGTTTACCTTCCTTTATTCGAAGACTGTTTACTGATTTGAATGTCGGAGTGTTTTCGATGAGATAACTTCTCACCGACACACTGACCTATTGTTTACTTTAGTGGTGTGCAGGATTCAGACTCAAGAAACGGAGCCGAGTCGATCCATCCAGACGAATCCGAATTTGCTCGAAGTCGAATCCAGGTACGCATCATTGGCACCGTCTGTGGGAATACACTACGAAAAGCCAACCGCGTTTCCCAGAAACTCTCTCCAATCAATAGAATGGTGAACACGAAGGGGCAAGCAAGCAAGCTTGCCCGAGATGTGATTTCCCCAAACCAAGACCACACCATCGGCGCTGTGGACAACTGAGAGTTGACCAATCTCTCCGAACACGAGGATGCTTCAAATACTCTGTGCCCGCTAGGAGCAAGCTCAATTGGGGGTTGCTCCTACAGTGGCCCCGGCACCAGCATCCAGAAGAGAAGGCCAAAGAAAGAAAGTTCCAGCGAACGGACCGGAAGATTGAACCAGTGCTCTTGCGCCCATGTCCTCACGTGCCCAAAGTCGTTTAAGGCGCGGGGAGTGAGAAACCAGCGCAGCTCCGGATGAAAATTCGGAACGGAGGAACCCTAGATACTACCGAGAGGAGTCTAGGCCCCAGGCTTAGGAGGTAGCATCTTGGGTCCCAAAATCAGCTAGGGGCAGCAGCCATCTTGCTGCTACACCAGCCCAGGAAAGAACGAAATTGAAAGCGTATCTCAACTCTAAGAGATCCGCTAACGTCACTCCAGCAGACCCGATGCTGGAGAAGATATGGAACCGCATCTTCAAGGACGACGAATGCGCTGCCAACGTCGACAAATCTCCCTTCACGGCGGAGATCTTGAACCATCCTATGCTGGCGAAGTTCAAGACGCCAGCCCTTGACTCTTACGATGGGAGTGCAGATCCTGTCGACCATCTCGCCCACTTCCACACCCATCTGGGTCTACAGGGGTTAGATGATGTAGCCATATGTCGCTATTTTCCCCTCACACTAAAAGGGGACGCTTGCATCTAGTTCCATTATCTCCCTCCAGACTCAATCCGGAGCTTCCAGGAGCTTGTGGATCTCTTTTTATCTCAGCACGCCTCCAGTCGCAGGGAGGAAAAATAGCCGTGGCATTTGTCGCATATCAAGCAGAAACACGGAGAGAACCCACGAAGATTTTTAAATCGCTTCGTGGCAGAGGCTAAGCAGATCCTCCGACTCACGGAGGAAATGAAATTGGGCAGTTTCATTTCGGCACTAGCGCTTGGGGAGTTCTTTCGGCACCTGGCGCACAAGAATCCGCAGACCTTTCGGGAAGTAGAGGTCATCACCAGGGCCTATGCGGTAGCAAAGGAGGCAAACGAGGCAAAGTGTCCAGATCGACCTGAACAGCCTCGCTATTTCCTGCCAGAAGGAAACAGGAAACACAACGGTGGTGATTACTCCCACCAAAAATGCCACAGAGCTGGACCACCGGAGCGCAAGAACCATGAACCCAATAGCCTGACGCCCTTAATTGATACGCGCTCGAACGTCCTCATGCAGATCCGTGGAGAGAAATTCCTTAAGTGGCTGAAACCACTTAAGAAGGTGGAGGGAGAAAATTTGGCCAAGTACTGTGATTTTCACTGATCTCTCGGGCACTCCACAGAGGACTGCAGGACTCTTCAAAAGGAGATTAAGGAGCTCATCAAGAGGGGCCACATCACTAGATTCGTCAAGGGCATAGGTCAAAGCTTTGGCAACACGGGTGAAGAAGGACCAGGAGCCTCACCACCACGGAACCGGGTCGCAGCAGGAGTGGTTAACATGATCACTACCCGGCCAATCAAGGCACTGGCGGACAACAAGGACTAGCATGCAGGGAGGAAGAAGCAGCGCACTACTGGTAATGTCATTAGTTTTAATGACGATGACTTAACGCATGTAGTTTCCTCCCATGCGGACCCCCTCATTGTATTAGCACTCATTTCCGACGGTAGCGTCGACTACCAGATGAAACATGTATTTATTGACAATGAAATTTCGCGTGATTTACTTTACCACGATGCATTCTTTAAACTCGGTTTGAAAAAGAGTCAACTAAAATCTGCTGAAGGACCATTTTATGGCCTCGACAATAAATCAGTGCCCGTTCAAGGGATGGTCAGGCTTGAAGTCACCTTAGGAACGTACCCAAGGACTACAAGTCGTACACTTACATTCTTGGTAGTCGACTTGCCCTCCGTGTAAAACGCAATACTAGGCCGGCAAGGTCTAACAACGTTCAGGGCAGTCACTTTAATACCGCACCTTAAAATAAATTTTTCGACGCCATACGGCGTAGGCAAAGTGTTGGGTGACCAAGTCACTGGGTGGACATGCTATATGTCCCAAATCGCTGCTAATGACAATGCCAAAACAATGGGAGAACTTGATCATTGAGACGAGGCAACCTTATAACAAGCGCAGTCTGGTGAGGCGACCGACTTAGTCCCATTGAATCTGGACGAGCCAGAAAGGTGCGTACGAATCGGCGGCTCACTCACAGGCGCGCTACACGAAAAACTGATCACACTCCTGGGCAAAACGCCGACATTTTTGTGTGGACTTTAGCTGACATGCCCGGGATTCCTGACCGGATAATGGTCCACAAGTTGAGCCTTGACCCGGATCGAAAACTTGTCAAGCAGAAATAGAGGAACCACTCCGTGAAAAAACTAATCGCCATCCGAGAAGAGGTGAAGAAACTGTTGGAACTCTCCAACGTCGTCTTGATAAAGAAAAGCAACGGGAAGTGAAGAATGTGCGTCGATTTCACCGACGTTAACAAAGCTTGCCCAAAAGACAGCTTTTTTTTACTCAGAATCGATCTGCTGGTGGACTCGACATCTGGACATGAGCTCTTGAACTTCATGGACGCCTACTCAGGCTACAACCAGATCTGGATGAGTCCGGAGGATGAAGAACACACCTCGTTTATGACAGACCAGGGGACCTATTGCTATAAAGTAATACCTTTTGGAATGAAGAACGTGGGAGCCACCTACCAGTGGCTGGTGAACAAAATATTGAAAAACAGATCGGCCGCAACAAGAAAGTATATGTCGACGACATGCTCGTCAAGAGTAGAGTTATGGGCAACACATCAACAATCTGGCGAAGTCCTTCACAGTGCTCTGCGAACACCAAATGAAGCTGAATCTGGTCAAGTGTGTCTTCGGGATGGCCTCCAGAAAATTCCTGGGTTTCATCGTCTCCCAAAGAGGGATCGAAGCGAACCCGGAGAAAATCAAGGCCCTCGTGGACATAAATCTCCCACGAGGCGTAAAAGAGGTCCAACGACTAATTGGGAGATTGGCGGCCTTGTCCCGCTTCCTAGCGAAGTCTGGCGACAAATATCAGCCGTTCTTTAAGGCACTGAGGGGAACGAAATCAAACGGTTTCCAATGGACTCCGGACTGCCAAACGGCTTTCAATGAGCTAAAGCGGTACCTGGCTAGCCCGCCTTCATTAACGTCGCCCAAGGTCGGCGAAAAGCTGTACCTCTACTTGGCAGTATCAGAGATATCGCTCAGCTCTGTCCTCGTAAGCTAAGGCACTGATGCCCAACGGCCGGTCTACTACTTGAGCAAAACGTTGACCGGCCCAGAGACGCACTACCCGTGCACAGAAAAACTGGCCTTAGCCCTGATATTTTTCGCGCGAAAACTAAGGCCCTACTTTTAGGCGCATCGCATCATAGTCCTCACCGACCAACCTCTAAAGAGCATACTCCAGAAACTCGACGTTTCTAGGCGGTTGGTAAAGTGGGCCATTGAGTTGGGCGAATTTGACATTGAATTCAGGCCCAGGCTTGCCATAAAGGCGCAGACTCTGGCAAATTTTATTATAGAAACCACGATCCCGATCCTCGAAGAACAGCCCACTGGGAACGAAAAGCAAAGCCCAGGGGCTCCGAAGTGGATGCTCCACGTAGACGGGTCATCCACTGACACGGGCAGGGGGGCAGGAGTGGTCCTCATGACCCCTAACGGGTTTGAGATGAAATACTCCCTTAAACTTGACTTCGTGGCAACCAACAATGTCGCCGAATACAAAACGTTGCTGGTTGGGTTAAGATTAGCGAGAGAATGCTCAGCTAAAAGACTGGCTGTCTTTAGCGACTCCAAACTGGTCGTCAACCAAGTCAATGGAAACTTTGAAGCGAATAACCCACACATGGCCAAATACTTAGCCAGAGCAAAGGAGGCGGTCCGCAACTTTGACAGCCTAACCTTGGCCCATGTTCCCAGAACTGAAAACTTGAAGGCCGGTCAACTAGTGAGAGCAGCAGAGCGAAAAAATCCAGAACAGTACTCGAGGGACATGAGGGAGATCCTAAGCACACCCAGCATAGAGGTACAGGAGGCAATGCAAGTCTCCGAGACTGAGAATTGGATGACACATTACCTGAAATTTCTAACGAATGAAACGCTGCTAGAGGAAGCAGAACAAGCCATGCGAATAAAGAGAATGGCTAGTTGGTACACAATAGTTGATAGGCGGCTATATCGCCACGGCTACTCGACTCTGTACCTCCGTTGCCTAATCCCGGAAGAGGCGGACTATGTCCTGAGTGAAGTGCACCTTGGGATTTGTGGGTCGCACGTGGGCGGCAAGAATTTAGCGTTCAAAATCATGCAACAGGGCTACTACAGGCCCTTGATGAAGAAGGACGTACTTGAGTTCGTAAAGAAGTGCGAAAGCTACCAACTTCACGGCAACCTTCGTCACCAGCCGTCCGCAGAATTGAAATCCCTTCAGGTGCCTTGGCCCTTCACACAATGGGGGCTTGATATCCTTGGCCCGTTTCCCATTGCCACTGGGCAGAGAAAGTTCATAATAGCCGGTATCGACTACTTCACGAAGAGGGTCGAGGCTGTCCCATTGGCCAAGATCACCGAACACAATGCACTCGAGTTCGTCCGCCAGAACATCGTCAACAGGTTTGGCGTTCCAGAGGTTATTGTGACTGACAACGGAACCCAATTATTAGGAAAACGCTTCACTAAGTATTGCACCAGCCTTGGGATTAGGCTGGTACACACTTCGATGGCATACCCTCAGGCAAAAGAATAGGAAGAGGTCACGAACTGGATGCTACTCCATGGGCTCAAGACCAAGCTGGATGATGCAGGGGGCTCTTGGGTAGACGAGCTCGCTTCGGTCCTTTGGTCTTATCGAATGACTCCGAAGGAACCAACACGCGAGACACCTTTCAACCTCTGCTACGGGACTGAGGCGGTGCTCCCGGTCGAAATCGGGCTTTTGAGTTTAAGGGCGGAATCCTTCGACCCGCGCAGTTAACTCCCAAAAGGTCTGGGAACACCTAGATTTGCTAGAGGAAGCCTGCAAGGCCACTAGAATACGGACCGCAGCCTACCAGCATCGAGTCGCCGGCTGTTACAATAAGAAGATGAAAGCAAGGCAGTTCGATGTTGGAGACTTGGTCTTACGGAGCATCGAGGCCACGGGAAAGGTGGCCCGCCGAAATAAGCTCTCCACTAACTAGGAAGGGCCTTTTCTAGTCTCCGTCATCCTGTGAAATAGAGCATACAAACTCCGAAACCAGGATAGGAAGTTGGTCCCGCAGACGTAGAACGCGATCCACATCAAACGTTACTACCAGTAGGGACCCAAGTACGTACCTTGCAAACCGCATGTGACCTGCATTTGTGTGCATGATTCGACTAAGTAAAATGAATGGTTCATTAGCATGCTGCATCTACATGTGTGCATATATGTGGTTTTTCATTGCAGGTTCAAAAAGATTTAAGCTGCCCCTAAGTCGGGAGGGTCTTCACCCTCTCATCACCAAACACTGGTCGTCTAGGCGGCCCATGAAAGGTCGAACTTAAACCCTGGTCATCCAGGCAGCCCGTGAGAGGCCAAACCTAAATCCTAGTCATCCAGACGGCCCGTGAGATGTTAAACTTAAACCCTGATCATCCAGGTGACCCGTAAGAAGTCGAACTTAAACCCTGGTCATCCAGGCAGCCTATGAGAGGCCGAATCTAAACATTGGTCATCCAGGTGGCCCGTTAGTGGTCGAAATCTTAGGGGGCTAACACAGCACACGCAGCGACCTCCTCCACGAGAAGATAGCGTGATCAGTCAATGATGATCGAAGGGAGAAAAATTCTTCTCCAACGCTGGCTGCCCAAGTCAGCACTTGGGCAACGCCACCAGGCTTCACTCACAAGTCGCCACTACTGGGCTGGTTAACACAGCCACCTATGAAGAGCCTAAGGACCTCACTCCTTTGGCAGCACTACGATGGCCGCCAGCCAATTGAGTTGGCCGTCCGGAACAGCAGATATGGAAACACAAATGCAGTTTAGAGAAATGGACACGAAGTTAGAGAATTTTCATTTTATTGCTTCCAAATATATTACAAAGTACATCAAAGTACACAAATACGAAGGGAGGTCTAAAAATGTACAACCACAAGAGTTACGAGGGCGGCGGAGGCCTTTGGCAGTCACTGGGCTCCCCCACAAGATTGTATCTGCGCTGCGCCGACCGGTTTGGTAAATTGATAAGATCAACGGGAAAGTCGGGATCAACCAACCGCACAATACACCGACTGATGTTGACCCCTTCCAACTCAACCTCGTGGGGGCGGATGCGGAGACTCAAGTCATTCTCTAAGGTTGCCACCTGCCCAACAAGTTGATCGATGCACCCTTTGGCTCGTTCGTTATCTTCCTTCAAACGGGCAACCTCAGCCTTTAAATTTGTGTTCTCCACTTCAACACCCGTCAAAATAGTCTCTAGGGCAGCTGTTTCCTCACGGTGCTCCACCCCCGAAGCCGCCAACTTTGCATCTAGCGAGGCGATCTCTGCCTCCCTGTCGGAGATCACCCAGTCCCTGTCGGAGATCAACCAGTCCCGCTGTTGCATCACCTTGGCAATGGCAGCAATCACCTTCTCCTTCTGCACAAGAGACAAACAAAAAACAAGTTAGAAATCCTAAAAAGAGAAAGTATGCAGAAGGCATCACGACAGATTATACATCCCAGACTCTCCGCTCGGGCCTCTCAAGCCTGGCCTCCAAACCTGGCTCAGGAGGCGGTGGGCCGAAAGTGATGCCCTCGTGAGCAGAGCTGGCAGCGACCTCCTCCAGGATCTCATCTAGGAGCCCCTCATCAGCGTCATCTGCAGCAGCAGCAAGCTCCCTGGCTACGGCCCCCGCAGCGGCTACCAAAGGATCGAGATCAACCATTGGCTCCTCAGCAGGCGTCTGCATAACTGGGGAGCCCACAGATGGCTCCTACACCTCTACCGATGGCTCATAAGCTGGCTCCGTGAAGGTCTCCGTCTGCGCCGCTTGAGGAACCGCCAACGGCGCGGGCTACGCCAAGATAACGACTTCTCCCCTAGCCTCCGGCAAGTCCTCAAAAGATTTTTCCACTCCAGTGGTATCGCCGGGGTCGCTGTAAATCCCAGTGGCAATGTAATTAGGCCCCGAAGATGATGAGGAGGGCATCTCCAACACCATCCTTTTGGGTCGCGGACCGATAAAATCATCGTTTGTTGGGCGGGGGCAGATAATCAGGCCCCTGGATTCCTCCGGCCGCACCATCATGGCCTGCGGCCTGAGCTTTTGAACCGGAGAAGGCAGTCCTTAGTTCACCTTCTTGGCCTCTACCCTAGAGACCAAGAAATCCCGTTTAAAGTCTGAAATGTGGTCTTTGACCAATTTGGTCAACCACTCTAAAGACGCCGTCTCCGCCACAGACGGTGTCCCAGTGTACACCTCCAGCACCTTACCCCAATCATTCGCAAGGGGCCAGGTCTCTGCCACACTCACAAAAAAGAACAGATTCTTCCAGTTCTTGAGTGAATTATAAATGGCCGTGTTAATCTTAAGGCTAGGACGGTGGATAAGGGAAATCCATTTACCTCCCTAATTTATTTTAAAAAGTCCCTTCACCATAGACATCGTCAACCTCTTAGAATGATTGCGAAGAAAAATACAAAGAGTGCAAATGTACCGTATGGCGTTAGCATGGAGCTGGGCAACAGGGACTCATATGGCTTGAAGGATCGACTGCAAGTCGTCCGGCAGAGGAAGACAGAGACCACTCCTCAGGTGGGCCTCGTATATCGTCACATGCCCTACTGGTGGAGAGAAGGCGCTGTCGTCCTTACCCGGGACCCTTCACGTAATATCCTTGGGAATATTGAACTCGACACATGCCTTCACATCACCCTCTCGAAGAACAGAAGAGATGTCGGTGACGGAGGTTGAGGCCATGACTAACAGAGAAACTAGGATTTCTTTGGGGAACGAGAAAAGGTTGAAGATGAAGAAGGAAAAGTAAGTAGGCGTGAGAGAATACTCAAAACAAGGAGGGAAACTTAAATGGCAAGGTGTGAAATGTCTTAAACCGTCTCAGAAAGGACGCCATCATTCCTATCACGTGTCGCCTCCCTAATTGGCCCCTTAAAAATAAATCCTTCTGACGCATTAATGGCCTGAATATCAGTCCAACCAAGAGGAGATACGTATCTACTTTTGGCCTGACAAGCCGGCTAATGGCCACGCGTCAATCAGGGCTCACAGAAAGTTCTCTAGATTCTATCCAAAGACGGTCAACAGCTCCGGTCAACTTTCTTCTCCAAATCTGACCAAAGACGGTTAATGAATCCGGTCAATCTTCTTCTTCGGATCTGACCAAAGACGGTCAATGAATCCGGTCAATTTTTTTCTCCGGATCTGACTAAAGACGGTCAACAGATCTAGTCAATTTTCCTCTCCGCCTTTCATAGAGTCCTCCGGGATCCTCAAAAAATGAAGAACACTGAGGGGTATCCCATCATGAACATGCCGGAGGCCAGAATTCTGGCCATCGGCATAGAGGGCTAGTGATGAGTATACTATAGTTGGGTTGGACCACGGTCAAAGAAGACCCAAATAGCCTAATGGACAGTCAACTCCAATGTTAGCCCAACAGGAGGTAAATGCCCAAATCCGGAAAGGCCCAAAACGCTTCCTCGACGGTTAACGCCATCGTTGACCGTCAAGAGCAAGCAGGTGGCCAACTCATGTGCAGGGCGGTCAACCCGAGTGTTGACCGGAAGTACTGTAGCAGCAGGACCAAAAAAGTGATAAACCTGCTACGGGCCAGGCCCAATTTGACAGGCGATCTCGTACACGAAAAGCAACGGTCATTTACTAATTACACGCTTTCTTAAAAGCTAATTTTCTCCAAAAAGGCGACAATGAACTCAAGGCCAACGTCGGAGTCAAAACGGTCACAAGAGCATGGAAGAAATGAGATGATTTAAATATCCGTTGCACTGTTCAGAAGGAAAATGATCCATCAAATCGCGCCTGTCATGCCCACAAACTCAGAGAATGCTGCCATTGCCAGACCAAAAAAACACGTCACCTTGCCCAAAGAAGGTGGCTCTCCTGCTATTCATATAAACTTGGAGTCTTTATTCTGGAAGGCACGCTCTGATATACTCTCTAATATACGCTCTGAAAAAAGGCTCTAAAACAGAAGCTCTCGAACACGCTCCCGAACTGGCTTTCAAGAGAATATTTAGAACACACTTTCTGAAACAGCAAAGAGACTTCCTATAGTCTAACTCACAAAACGCTTACAGTGCTTGAGCAAAGACTTTCTTTCTCTCTGCATAAGCGTTCACCTTCATTTCCACCAAAGGCTTCCGGATTACAGAAGTCCTTTTAGGCTCTCTGAGAATTGTTTCCCAAAGCTTCCACACTAACGGGACGCCGCTTCCACTCGCTCTCTGTGAGCAGTAAGCGAGAACTCACATTCTCAACGGGCCAACACTCCTGATAAACTTATTCTCTTTACTCTCTTTTACTTACCAGTTTACCTTCCTCGATTCGAATGCTATTTACTGACTTGAGCGTCGGAGTATTTTCGGTGGGACAACCTCCCGCCGACCCACTGACCTCTTGTTCACTTTAGTGGTGTACATGATTCAGACTCAGGGAATGAAGCCGGGTCGATCCATCCAGACGAATCAGAATCTGTTCGTAATCGGGTCCAAGTACGCATCAAAAATAAATAAAATTAAATTAAGAGTTAATTTTATAGTATTTAGTATATGATAATAATAAGATAAATAACCAATGAATTTGCTAAAATGATTTTTTATACCTCCCTAAAGAAATAATATTCCAACATATTTTAGAAGGTTTAGGTTAAATATATTTTAATTTGAGTAACCTGATTGGTCTACTCCAACCGAGTTAAAATTTTATAGAATTCGGCAATATATATTAATACTATAGACAAATATGATCAAAAGATTAAGTCTAATTAATTTTTCAAACTAAATATGATCACAGATAAAAGTCATCCTTTTAAGTATGATCCATAGAGCTTTTGTTTTTAGCAGCTTGTCTCATTGTCAACATCATCCTTCTATACACAGTGTGAATTGGATAAGAAGCTAATCTGGTACCTGTGATATTTCGGATCTCATTTGGATTATTTTAATATTAATTGTGATTTTTGGGTATTTCGGACGTGGTGAAAATAATATAGAATATCGTAAAATTTTCGGGAATGATCGGAGGTGCGGAATGGGGCCCGGTGTGTGCCCGTAATGTTGCTCGGAGGCCGAGTTGGAATTTAAAATAATAAAAGAAAGTTATATATATATATATATATATATATATATATATAATAAAAGTAATAATAATAATAATAATAATAATAATAATAATAATAATAATAATATATAAGTGTAAAGAAAGAAAAGGAAAATAGAAAATGGGAAAAGAAAATGAAAAGGGGAGATAAGGATGATCGGGGAGAGAGAAAAGGAAGGAGAGAGGAGGTTAGGGTTTCAGGCGGCGGAGAAGAAGAAGAGAGAGAGAGGAGGGAGGCGGCCGGCGATGGCGTCGTGTGGCGAGGAGGCGTTGATGCCGGTGGTTTTCGGTGGCGTTGTGGTGGTCGGTGTGGCCGATGGTGGTGGTTTCGCGAAGAGAAAACCGTCGAGGAGGTGGACGGCGGTTGTCGGCTGCGTTTTTAACTGCGGCGATCGGAGGTGATGCTGCGATGGTGGTCAACGGCAGTTGCCGGTGGCTGTGGGAGAAACGGCGGTAGCGAAATCGTGGGTTGCGCAAGAGAAAGAACCGAGCGACGTCGAGGTTGCGCAAAGAGCAGCGGCGGCCGTGTAACGGCGCCGGTGCTGGCTGGGTGGTGCCGGAGAGGCCGGTGGTGGCCAGACGAGTGGTCGGGCAGCGGAGCGGCGGCAGCGGAGCTGCTGGCAACGGCCGGCAGAGAACGTGCGCGAAGGAGAGAGAGAGGACGCGGGAGGAAGGAGAGAGAAAGGCTCGATTGGAATGCTTCGGGACATCCTTTCTTCAGATCTGCAGAGTATGATGTTAAGGCAAGTATCCTCTAGCCCTATTCTTGGTCTGATTTAATTTCCGATGCATTTTGACTACTGTGGGAGATTTTACTAACATGCATGTATTTTTAAATACCCTCAATTTATCAATTGTATACATGCATGTATGTTTTATCGGTTGTGCGGTGGTTTTGTACTGGTATTTATGATTTGGAGGGATTTTGGACACCCGGACGATATATATGTATGTTTGGTATCCGTATATTATGGAACCATGAACCAGGCCTTACACTAACCATGCATGCTGCCGGGGGTGGGATCACTACGTGATCCGAGGTATTGGCTACTTCCGCCGTAAGGAAGATGAGGTATTGGCTACTTCCGCCGTAAGGAAGATGAGGTATTGGCTACTTCCGCCGTAAGGAAGATGAAGTATCGCCCCACTGTGTATTTAATTGAGAACCATCATAAGGAATTGACGGAAAACTAATATATTCGGACGTCCTAATATATAACTAAAACTTGAGGTTGCACCCAAAGCCGCGGGTAGTAAAACATAGTGAGCAAGTTCCTAATCTATGGGAGATAGAGTACATGGATGGCCTTGAGCTACTGGCCTAATTCGTAGCCGATATATAGCCGTGGTTACCGGACGATGGTAACCCTTCCTCAAGTTGGTATCATTGATCTTTGGTTCTCCGATTTCGTGCATGCTTTGTATTTCTGCACGTATTTGGGTGTACGGTGATTTGACATACGTGGTTTGGCCCACGGATGGGCGATAGGAATGTCTCGTACGTACTAATGTGATAAACCCGGAACGTGTTTTGATTTATGTTTTAGTTCCGGCGGTTTTCTCTTGATTTCTGCATTATGAGTTTTAGATCCGGACGACGGTATGTGTCTCCACATGGATGTGGTGACGGTTACGGCTTATGTGACCTCGGATCATATAATATGATATCGTCTATGAGATTTTACCGGATCGTGATTTATATGATTTTGTCCCGGAGGGACGAGTTAATGCGGACGACGATTTAGTACGAGACATCTCCTCGATTTTCAGGGATTTCACGGACATGGTGTTTCGTTTTACGTGATATTTATGCGATATCCCTGCTTCTGATTTATGTGTACCGTTTTACATGATTATTGATACTTGCTGAGCTTTAGGCTCACGTTTTCATGTTTTATCCCTTCAGACTAGTGGCATGGATACGCTTGCAGGAGCTCGGACGTGATCGGGCTCGGATATTCCTTTTGGCGAGTGGAGATGTCATATTTGGTATATCTCTGGTCTCGAGGATATGTTATGATTATTATTTATGGCCGGATAATGACCTTGATCATTGTATGCAAAATATTGAAGTTATAGTATTATGTGGATGAGTTGTTGTAAATTTGGATACCTCCCTTGCGATCATGGTTAGCAGGTCGTGTATTATGTTTGTCCGGATTCTTATCCGATGAGATCTTGTGCGGGTTTTATTTATTTTGGGTCCTATATGTGTTTGATTGTCACATCCGAGATGGGTTATTGTGGTTGATGAAAATCTTATTATTGATTTTATTTTTGACCTGCGTATATTGTGGTCCCGGGTCGTGACAGTACCAATTGTGATAACCTATCCAAAGAGGAAACTTGCCAAGAAACTATCCTGAAAAAAACAACAAAAAACAAATATTTGTTATTATACTATAATGTTTGCACCCTTCCAAAGATTCGATATGAATGCATCCCCTTTACTAAATATTACAGTCCAATGAAAGCTCAATCTGCCAAGATCGCTCTATACGTGAGTTCCAGGAAATAGTCCGATCAATTTGACGCTATTATATCCCATCTTATCTAACATTATTATTTTGACAAGAAAATACAGTCTAATTATAGATCTCTTGAAAAATTTCATCAACAACTACTAAAATAGCCCCGACTATTCTTATTGCAAGATGCTAGGACGTATTTGAGAATTTCTTCAAGGTTGGAAATCTACTTGCTCTCATTGCAAAATGTTAGGGAATGTTAGGAGCTCAATAGATATCCGAATGGAGGCAAACGACATGAAAAATTTAGAAGTTTAACATCAACATTAGCTAATTCAAATTAGCACATAATCGAAGGAAGAACCTGAAGACAAAGTCGTACTGTCCAAAGCTGACTTCAAACAACTGCTCATCCTTCTCCACCAAAGCAAAGCATAACATCCTATTCACACAATTTACACTGCTCAAGTTGTGATTGAGCCAGCGACAAGTTCTCAATTGCCTTTCTGAGAAAGTGATTCCTTAATTTCTCTTTAGCACAGACTTTTAACACATATATAGAATGACTCCTTGGATTTTGGACAAGAGGCAACATATCACATGATCTACTGCCCTCCCCTCTACACAAAGATTTCATCTTGAGTATCCCAGCTAGTCAAATTGCCGAATGGAAATGAGGCTATTGTTATGCATATTGATAGTGTGAAAATATTGGGTTACTTTCTGCTGAAAGGTGTCCTTGGTGTGCCATCACTCAACTATAATCTAATATCTATTAAGGAGATGATAGAATCTATCAATTGTTTTATTATTTGCTTTTATAATTATTGCTTTATTCAGGACCTTGATTTTAGGCCATGATTCAAAAGGTTAAGATTAAATATGGTCGTTATTATCTGATAGAAGTTGCTACATTACTATCAAACCTTTCAAAAGGACTGTTAAAGCTTTCTGCAGACACCTCTTTGAGCATTACCACTGCAACAGTTGCTTCATGCTCCAATTTGTAGCATGCTCGTTTGGGACACCTATCAAATTCAAGGCTTAAATTGATAGATGATGATGTAATTTAAACTAGTATCGCTAATGATAAAGAGAATGTCTATTTAGTTTGTCACTTGGACAAACAAAATCGTCTTCCTTTATCCATCAGGTAACATATAATAGTTTATATTTTTAATTAATATATTGTAACATTTGGGGCCATGTTTAGAAGAGAGTTATGATGGTTCTTGATATTTTTTGACCACAGTAGATAATCTTCTGAGAAATAATTTGATGTACATATTCAAGACAATCAAAAGTTAGAACTAATAGTAAATTTGTTTATAATCTAATTGGGACACAATTTAATGTCAAAATCAAGGCCATGGTAGTGGTAATGGGACAGAATCTCATATGAAACTTTTTATACCAACAAAGGGATAATATATCAAAAAAGTTGTGTCAAGATCCTCGAGAAAAATAGTATGATGGAAAGTAAATATAAGCGTTTACTGAATATTGCCCATGCACTCAAGATTCGATCTAATGTTCTCCTCAAATATTGGGTACATGCGTTTGACGACCTACTTGATAAATAAAATCCCTACTCCAATATTGTGTAATAATACATATTATAAAGTTCTGTTTATTGTCAAACCAAGATATGATCACCTGAAGATGTTAGATTTCTTTGCTTTACTACCACTCTCTCTTAAGGCTATACCAAATTTAACTACAAAGGAAGGAATTGCATTCTCCTTGGGTATTCTTTAGAAACCAAGGATATATTTTATTAGATCTTGACACATATACATTGCTTTTTGTTTTTTCAATATGTTGAATTTTATGAGTCTAAATTACCTTTCCAAGCAAGATCAAAGAATATAGATAGAGATTCTGGTAATACATTAACATCTATTCCCATCTTTCATGAAGTCATCATTAGTGCATCTGCTCCTCAACATGATTTAACTACAACACCAATTCTGGATCTGAAGGACCATCATTAACTATAGAGTTTGGCACAACAAATACAAAGAACACAAAGAGTATAGAATCTGTCAATTCTAGTCAAATATATGCTTGACATTTGTTAAGTGATTATCACATTCTAATCCTTACTTATAGACCTCGAAGATCTAGGAGGACACCTGAAATCTCCAAGATTATCATTATCAACCAGCTCGAGGAGATAAATATGCACACTCCAATTGTAGGTTAGCTATCTCATACTCTATTGCTAACTAATCTTCTCAATAGCTCTCACCATCCTATTGTGCTTTCTCCACATTCATATCCTCCAAGTACAACAATTTGCCTTTTTCGGAACAAAATATTTTGCCACTATTAGTAATAAATTTATCACTAAAAATTTTAGTGATAAAATTTCAATTTGTCACTAATTCACCACTAAAAATCTGTCACTAAGTATATAGTGACAAATTAGTTGTTTTGTCACTAAAGTATTTCTCTAGTGACAAGATTACATTGTTATTAAATGATACTTTATAGTGACAAAAAATAATTTCATCACTAAAAATATATATTTTAGTGACTATAAATTTTGTCACTAATGTTATTTAATTGCATCACCAAAAAATATGTTTAGTCATGAAATAAATTTCTCACTAAAGCCAATAATTTGGTGGCAAATAATTATCAATAGAAGTATATAATTTAGTCTCTAAATCTTACTCATTAGTGACAATATTTTTGCCACTAAGAGCAGAGATTTATTGACCAAAATTTTGTAATATAAATAATAAAATGATTTTCATATAAAATTTTTTTACAACAATTTAAAAAATTTTTACTAACATTTTGCAACAATTGTATGAATAAATTTATACAATGTCATAGTCTATTTTATCTTTCTAATGCACCAAGATTCATTCCCTTTCTTGCAAAGGTCCAATATTATATTACTTCATTTATCTCATTAACCTGAAAAGTTTAGAGAAATATTATCATCTACAAATTTTACAATCCAATAAAATATATATGAATTTAAAAAGAATTTACTTAGCATCATCTACCTTTAGGACCTTCTTGTGTTGTCTGTCCTAAAGCATGATGAACTCTCCTTCAGGATAATAATCAATTATAAGACAAATATATGTTTGGGTTAGCATAACTTTAAAATTAGGATCCAATAAAAATTCCTTGATTTATGAAAAAATAAACAAATAGTAACAAATGTGGTAACATGTTTCTTTAGATAATTTATCTCTTACAATTCACGGAAATGTAATATAGAAAACACAAAGAAAAAAAGACCGAACTATGATAAATACAAGACATATATTTTCTTGCCTAAAATGAAGCATTTAACATAGGTAGAAAAGGGTGTTTTAGCATGTCAAGAATTTCCATTTCTATACAAATTTTATGCACCTACGACAAAGGAAATCAAAAAATTATATTAGAATTGGAAGCTAAGTGATTTAATATGCACATATGCATTATTGTTGAAATGGGGTTTTATCACATTGGTAATAGTCAGTAAACTAGCACTGGGCAATAAGAAAGTGGAGCAATTTTTCTTACCTTGTTGCGATTAAGTATAACATTTTTGTCCATTACCTTCATGGTAAAAATATTCACTATTGCCACACATTTTCACCAGATACATACTGCCATAGAGTTCAAGGAATCATCTACAAATAAGTAGAGATGAAGGAATCAAATGTCAAAAAACATTGACAGCAAAGAGAATGAATACCTTTTCGTGTCACCAAATCTTAGTGGTTTTATAAGTAAAAAAAAAAACCTCAAGCCTATTTGCTCATCGCTTTCAATAATATGCAAGCAGGTGTATCAAAAGGTAATCTTATAAGACTAAAACAAAAATTATACACATAAATTATTTAAGAAACATATATCTCTAGAAGAAATAATCTTATTTTGATTTCAACTTTAGAAAGTAAGCCGCAGTGGTTTGATAAGATCAAATACGTGGGAATGGATATTGATTTTTCATTTCCATGGGAACAAACAAATAACTATCCCATATATGAAAAAGATGGCCTAGTGCACATCATGAGGATCGAGAAGGTCAAATATACATAGCCTAATTCAGTGAAAATAACTATCCATTTCGGCCCCTGCATTTACTATTTCTTGCTACATAAATAAAACTTCAAGAGATTTTGTATATATTATGTTTTGGCAGTAGTATGAGACCTTTTGAATGGCTTTCTAAGATGAACCACCCAACCGTTGTGGCTTTGGTTGTACAACTTTCGAGTGATTAGTCCATATGTCCTCCGATTTCTATAGATGTCACACATTAATATCAAGAGAGATCAATATCCTATTTCGATCATAGAAAATTAGAAGGAAAAAGAAAGTTTGAAAGAAAATGTGATCACGTTATGATATTAATTACCTTGTTGGCATTTGATAATTCTCTCACAAATCATCAACAATTCCAACAGTTTTTTTTCCTCTAAGGAGATATTGCAAAAACATATAAAAATAATCAATAGCATCCGAATATCTAAAATGTCAAAAAAACTCAAACCCATAATAATTTAAGAGAACAAATATTAATGAATTCCACAAATAATTCATACCAATTTAGATGAAGGACTGGGAACGCTTGTTGATGTAGCACTTCAATCATATTGATTAGATGAAGAACTGGAAAAGCATTAGGGTTTTCTTACATATTTAGGATGTGGATGCAACCCCTAGGTCATGTTGTCCCAGCAAATTTGAATTAAATTTGAAAGTTTCAAGCATAGAATGTAGAGATATATAACTTCACTTTTATATTACAGAGGTTATTTTCATGCTTTGGACACAGAGTTTAGGTAACAATGAAAACCGTATCCATAAATCTCAAGGTGACAACTAATCCTGATGTGCCGCTGCCTATGGTGGTGGTGGGGCTGCAAACCTCACATTTCCAGGCTATGCCACCACAATGCGCTCCTCAAGGAACACTGCTTTGATGAACGATGGAGTTTTAAGTGGCTGGCGGGCTGTCATTCTTGAATACACAGCTTCAAGAAAATAATTGGCATGGTTTACGGTCAAACTAAAAAATTAATTAAAAAACGTTTAAAAATTACACACATAGAAGATAAAATGATAGAAAGACATCTAAAGTGGTTCAAATAATGAAATCATAAACTAATGGAGCCACATGTGACAAAATAAGAATTAGTTTCGGAGGGAGAATATAAATGACGAAAGTGAATTCATATAACTTTATTTAAGAAACTTAAAACTGCAATTATTGATGGAGTGCTATGTGACCCTCTGCATTAACTATTAGGTTCATGCCTATCTGGCTAATCACAAATAGGTGGCCAACAGAAATGCATATTTGTCGACAGATGATGCTCCAAACTGAAGTGAAAATATCCAAAAAAAAAAAAAAAAAAAAAAAAAACCCCAGAAGAAACTCATCTATTAAATCTCCAGAACAAAAAGGAGATAAGAGAAACTTTGATGAGGCAATTTCTCTTCAAAGACAGCGTTTTCTGCAAACGAAAAGCTTAGTCTACAAAATATAATGATCCAGTCTACCTCAGTTTCTATGAAACTTGACAGTGCTTTTCCATCTAAGTGCTCATGTGACCGTCGATCAAAGTTCTTTTCCTCTGGGTTGGTATATTCTAGCTAAACTAAATGTAATAAAATGATATTAACGTATCTTATATCTCCCTCATTTTAATGTGAATTCGAATCATTGTTCAATTGATTTTGTTCAAACATTACAGAGGCTTAGTGTTGAACATATAAGGTATGCGAAGATTCAGATTTCTTCACCGTGTCATGTTATTTTTCTACATTTTTCCACTCAAAATTCTCGAATCCTTCGCCATCAGAGCCGAGTTCTATTTCTTCCCAAATTTACCTCACGGCAAAATACTACCAAGTTCTTTCAAATCTCATCACGCAAGAAAGAGATCTAGCCTCTATAAGAAGAAGGAAGAACCTGGCGTAGTGGATTACTTGTAAAATAATAGTAGATGTACTCGTGAGAGAAGAAAGATTTTACTAGCCTGGCTTGAGACGGTTAACAGCCACGGCAACCAGAAATAGCAGGGACGGCAATAGTAGCAGATTACTTGCCTGGTTCAACAATGAACGGCGGCGGCGGCTTCGGACAGTGACGGTGGACAACAGCAACAAGAAATAACAACGATGGTGATGATAGCTTTCTTTCCGGCGATAAGCAGCGGTGACGGCGATGACGATGGCCAAATGGGAGTCTCTTTTGAAGAAGTCAGACTCGCCTCCAGCACTGTCGATTCCTAAGAGGAAGTTAAAGATAAAATAGATGCCTCTATAGATAAGTGAGTCATCAGCCTAGGCGCTCGAGCACAAGGAGGCCTCGGCCGGGTCCTCCTCTAATAACGAAGCCACCATCAATCAACTTGTAAGGAGAAAGAGGCTATCAGCGAGGATGGACCCAGTTCCTACTTCTTTCTCAGCCCAAACATTTGGGATCGTCGGACCAAATGAAAGCTGTGAGCCTTTGGAATCTGTTGTAATGCGTGTTATTAAGGCTAGAGCCGAAGACATCCCTATCCCAACTCCAACCCTTACCTCATATGGGGTGCCGATCGCTCTGCCATCTCTGTCGAAAAAGCCCCTACTTGACCTTCATGCTAGCTTCGCCAAGGGTGCTTCTTGGATCAGTGAGACTCGGTTTGGAGAGGCCAAAGAGGTGCCTCAGGTCAAGTTTTCGAAAACTAATATCCCAGAGGTGGTCGTCTCGGAACATCACACTGAGGTTGTCAAAGTACCTTCTTTTGAGTCCCCATCATCCAAGGCCAGAGATGAAAACGAGGCTAAAGGACGCGTTGAGGTGGCAGACGTGCCATGCCTGAAGGCCCCCACGTCCGAGGTCGAGGGGGAAGTAACATCCAAGGTAGCAGTCGGAACATCTAGTTCCGAGCCTTCGGCACTTGAGCCCTAGGAGGATGTTTTTGTTGGAGGAGTCAGTGAGATAGTTGAGGTAGCCACTGCAGAGCCCCTGGGGCAAGAGATCTAGGAGGTTTTGGAGATTCTTATGAGTGATACTCCCATAGGGAGCTCATCTTTCTCCAAAGTATTGGTCGAATCTCTCCTCAATTCCTTTATTGTTTGTTTTATAGTTTCTAACTTGTTCTTGTCTTACAACATCAAAAACTGGCTCATTGTCTCATCTCCACTGCTGACGGCGTATCTCACAGCTACATTAAGAAAGAGAAGTTCTTGGCTTTGGAGGAGCGTGTTTTTCGTCTCAAACACAAGTTGTCTGAGACAAAGCAGATGCACGCTCTTCTCCGTGACCAGAATTCCAGGTTGGAGAGTGTGTTTTGGACATCCATCAGTCAGAATGATATCAAGTAGGTGATAGAGTATAAGTATTGGGACGATATTGGCCTTTACCGGCACATCATCAAAATGGTGGCTCCTAACATTCCCATTTCCATAATCCATCCAAGGAACACCAGTGCTTGACATAAAATAGATGTGCTATACCATCTCAGAGATGATGTAGAGTCCTGGAAGCCTCTGACGGAGACCTCACAACCTCAAGATGATCCTCCTCCGGAATAAATTTTATTTTGTTATTTTATTTTACCTTTTTTATCTTGTACTTGTAACATTTTCTTAAATATATAAAATAAATTTTTTATAATTGTGTCTATCTTCGTTCTCTCTCTTTGTTATATATATATATATATATATATATATATATATATATATATATATGTATATAAGATGGCCGGGCAATATAGACTTAAATGCCACTCTTGAGATGACTTAAGTCATCATTCACATGTAACTTATGTCACTTGAGCATACCAAAGGGTATGAGAGTTTTAGTGTGTCTGATTTAACTTTTTTGGACCACAGTCAGCTGATAATGTTATTTCATTTAATTGGAAGTCTTGGCATTCGTGGTTTAAGGAAGCCCCTTAAGTTTTTTTAGCCTTCGGCCTCATGAGGGTCACTTGGTTCCGTAGCCAAGTTTAATAGTCTGACCTCATTAGGGCCACTCGATAATATGACTAAGTTTTATTGACCACCAAGTGGTGGTTCGAGGGGTAATGAATATATCTCACTTGACTTAGGGTCAGCTTAGATCGTAAAATTTTATAAAATGACAAATAAGTATTTACATGAATAATAAATAATTATTTTATTAATAAAATATAACATATTTTACAAGTATTCCAGATGATACAAACTAACCTTACCTAGCCGCACGTATATTTACTGAAAATATTTTTTTAGGCGAGAGGAATTCCATATTCGAGTGACAAGTTTGCCATTCTGGGTGCATAACTGGTATACCGCATTTTGGAGAATGATCGAGACCAAGAAAGGCCCCTCCCGATTAAGTGAGAGCTTGTTCTATTCGATGTTTCTGTCGATAGCTTCAATACTTCGTAGTACTAAGTCTCCAAGTTCAAATTAGCGTGCTCTCACCTTTTTGTCATAATATCTAATAATTCGTTGTTGATAAGTTATCGTCCGCAATCGTGCCATGTCTTGAGTCGCTTCAAGTAGGTTAAGGTTTTTCCAAAACCTTTGAGAATTGTTGAGTGAATCAAAATATTTGACCCGGAGACGGGAAGTCTGATCTATATTAGAACTTCAGCCTCGGTCCCATAGTATAGGCTAAAGAACGTCTCACGAGTTGGCTCTTTGGGTGTCATCCTATAGAACCATAATACAGATAGAAACGCGTCCACCTATGAGCCCCTGGTACTTTCAAGCTTAGTTTTTAAACCATATAGTATTATACGGTTCGTAACCTCCACTTGTCCGTTGGTTTGTGGATAAGCAACGGATGTGTGAATCAACCTTATCATTAAGTCAGCACAATATTTTATGAACTGCTCGTTAGTGAATCGGGTCCCATTATCAGTCACTATGACTTTTAAAATGTCAAATCTACATACAATATTCTAACGGACGAATTCTGTTACATTTTGCTCAATGGTCCGAGCCAGTGGGACAACCTTAACCCACTTTGTAAAATGGTTGATCCCAATGATCATGAACTTCCTTAGTCTGGAGGCAACTGAAAGGGGCCTGGGGATATCGAGCTCCCATTGTGCGAATGACTAGGGTGACTATAGGGCTCGGAGCTCTGTATGTGGTTGATAGGTGAGGTTTCCATCGGTTTGACAAATCTCACATTTCTATATAAAGTCCATGGCATTGTGCTTCATGGTGGGTCAGTAGTAACTTTACCGCATGAGTTTAAAAGCGAGGTTTTTACCCCCAATATAGGATCCACAAATGTCGAGGTGTACTTCTCCTGGCGTGTAGTCAGCCTCTTTTGTCGTGAGAAACCATAGGTATGGAACAGAATATCCACGTCAGTATAACTCTTCATCCATGATGGTATACCAGCCTGCTATTTTTTTCACGTGCTTAGCCTCATCCAAGTTCTCTGGTAACATGCCACTAGATAAGTATCTTATATAAGGAGTCATCCAACTGTCCGCATTGGCTATCTATATTATCTCTGGCTCTAAGCTGTCTATATTGGGAATTCTGTGGACTTCATGCATTTCTCATGCATATTGTTCAGGATCCTTAGTTGTTACGGCTACTGCCCTTACCAATCGATTTGCTTTTCCGTTCTCTTTGATTGGGATGTGGATCATCTCCACACTATCAAATGTGAAAATCGAATCTTAGACTTTGAAAAGATACTTGGAAAGCTGTGGGTGGGTTAGTAGTCTCAAAATTTTCTCAAACCTGGTTGACAATCAATTTTCAGTCGCTGTAGATGATCCGATTCTTGGCTGAGCACTCTTTAGCTAATCTACATCTGACAAACAATGCCTCATATTCTATGACATTATTAGTTATTGGAAATCCGAAGATCATTAAATACTTTATTTCTGGCCTATTAGAAGTTCTTAGGATCACGCCGGCACCATAGCCTGTTTGCATTGAAGATCCATCCAGGTATAAGATCCATGCAGGATTCCTTTATTGATTGTCGGTCTCAACAAGGTTGATAGTTTCCAAAGTTAGGGTTGTTGTTTAAACAATAAAATCTGCTAGGGCCTGACCGTTTAGAGCTCAAGGCAGTCTCAAATATTACAAGATATAAATTCAGCTCCTCGCCTACTTGAGGCAAAGTAAGAAGTAGTGGGTTCGAGAGATACTCCTTGAGCTCTTGGAACGCAATCTCGCTGTCGATCATCCATTGGAAGTCGGCGGCCTTTGTCCCCCTCATGACATTGAAAAGGAGTAAGTACTTCTCTACTAACTTGGCTAACAAATGAAAGAGCGTTGCCTGCCTCCCGGTGAGCTTCTAGACTTCTTTTAAATTTTGAGGTGGGTTTATGTCGATGATAACCTTGGTTATTTTAGGGTTTACTTCAATCTCTCGATGTGAGATGATGAAACCCAAAAAATTTCCCGATGTCACTTTGAACATACACTTTGTCAAATTGAGCTTCATTTGGTTTTTCCAGTGGATATTAAATGCCTCGTCCAGATCGTGAATATGGTCATCGATCGGTCTATTTTTGACAAGTATGTTATCGATATACACTTCCATATTTCGTCCAATTTGGATTTCAAACATCTTGTTGACAAGTCGTTGGTAGGTGGTGCTGATATTCTTTAGTCCGAAAGATATAATTTTATAACAGTATATCCCTTGGTCGATCATAAATAACGTGTGCTCCTCATCTCTTGGGCTTATTCGAATTTGATTGTAGCTCGAAAATGTGTCCATAAAGCTTAACAGGTCATATTCAAACGTTAAACCTACAAATAGATCAATCATCGATAACAGAAAGCTATCCTTAGGACATGCTTTGTAAATGTCGAAAGTCAACGCACGTTCTCTACTTTCCATTACTTTTCTTGACCAGGACTACGTTAGATAACCAATCTGAATATAAAACTTCCCTGATTAATCTAGCATCGAGCAATTTTTTTAACTCCTCACGAATAGCAACTAATTTCACAACCAAATAATTCCTTCATTTCTACTACATAGATTTATGATCGGGATCTAAGTCTAACTTATGGACCATTACTCTAATTGGTAATCCTGACATGTCGCTATGTGTCCAAGCAAAAATGTTGGTATTCCGTCGGTGAAAACTAATAAGCTAGCTTCAGATGGGTTCTGGTAGAGAACTTTCTATTTGAATGTACTTCATTAGATCACTGGAATCCAAAGGGATCCATCCATAGATTCTTCAGTCTAGGCTTGTAACAAGGTAGTCTCGTCACACAAGTCGAGGTCCTCTATTGGTTGGCTGAGAGGTGTCTAAGTGATTTGGGACAAGTAACATGTCCATCCAATCATTTGATCGTCAAGAACTTCTCGTACACCATACGGAGTGGGGAACTTCATTTTTAAATATGGGATCGAGGTTATTGCCCCAAAACCAGTTAGGTAGGGATGTCTGAGGATAGTGTTTCAGACCGAGAAAAAGTCTACTATGAAAAAAGAATCTTGGAGGCAATCCTCGAATAAGTCTCCAGCATAACTTCTAATTGGACGACCCCCTGAACGGATACTGGCTCATTATCTGGGCCATATAGGTGTCCCTCGGTGGATTTTATTTGATTTTTTTTCAGACCCAATTTAAAATACACATCAAGATAAAGAAAATTTCTTAAACTTTTATTGTCAATAAATACTCACTTCAACTGATAGTTTATATTACCATCAGAGATGAGTGCAAATATAACCAATGAATTAGAATAAGGAGATGATATATGAGTCATATCTTTGTTACTAAAACTAACGACATCATTCTTAACTCCTAACTTTGGCCTCTTGTGGCCGACGGCCAAACTTGGACAATTCTAGGTGTTGTTTCGTGCTAGTCACATCGTAACTATGCTAACGACTCCGACTGCTACTCTATTTCGTGGCTACTTGGCTTTATCCCCGTCTGCTCTTCCAAATGTCTATCCTAGTCTTTACAAAAATTGGGCAATGTGTCCTTTCTAGATCTGGTCTTCAGTCTCCTTTTACTGTGTTTGATAGTCTTCAATGCTATGATTGCCGTATCGATGATAGTAATAATACTTTGATTGATCCTCTCCATCCGGGTTTTTCAATGTCTTCAGCCATTTGAAGAAATTTCTATCCTGAATCTATATCAGGATGTTGGTACGATAGTTGTTCAAATGTGTTAGGTCCAGAGGCCTGAACTCCCTTCATGCTGTCGGCTTCGTCTTTGCTGCTTCCTAGGTCCACGGGAGCCCACGTGGTCTCTATTTTTCCTCTTTTTATCCACCATCCTCAAGAGAAAATGGTCTACATGCTTCGACCATTTTACCTCGTTAGTCTCTTCGACCGCTATGTAAGTTTGAGCAATGGCCTCGACCTCTTGAAATGTTTGCGGGTCCTTATAGGTCAGATGCTTGGAGAAGTCACCAAGCTCTATGGTCGATAAGAAGACACTCAAATTCACCTTATCAGTGAGCTTGGATATCTTATGAGCTTCGGTCGTAAACTGAGTTAGGAATTTATTCAAACTTTTGTTTGATCCTTACTTGATACGGGTAAAGTGCCATGGTTACTTCTCCTCCCTCTGATTGGAGGCGAATTAGGACAAGAAGCCGTTGGCCAAATCTAGGAACATTCGAATCAAGTTGGGTTGAAACCGATAGAACCAAGTTCGGGCATCTCCTTTGAAAGTCAAGGAAAAGTAATGATACATTACAGTCTCATCTAAGCTTTGAAAGCTCAGGAAAGTGTAGAAATGGTCAAAATAGTCCATCAGATCAGTACTCCCATCCTAAGGATCCAGGGCCGACATTTTGAATTTATGAGGAAGTGGATGTGTTTAGATCTCCACAAATCTATAGCTCATCTACCGACATCCCCTCCGAAGACATATTGCCATATTTTTTCAACTTTCTCCTCCATTTGAGGAGGGGTTGTCATCCTCTTCTCATTAACGAAGATCTTCAATTCCGAGGGGTTCTGAGTCGTATGAGAGGTTGGATGGTTCACAACCTTCGGAGGGTGAGTACTATGAGAAGCTCCTCCTTGGCACGAAGGCTCCCTATCATCACGGGAGCAATGAGAATTTTGCCTCTCAGGGTTATTCTCTCGGGTCCTATAACTCAAACAACCCTCCAAGCGCATTAAGATTTTATGGCTCGAGTCAGCTTGGGTCCCAAGGTCTTCAGGCTGACAGCCCTTTTCGGACTTTTAGTCATTTGGACGTCGTCGTTTGGAAGGTGGAGGATGGAGCTTCCTTTTATCGCTCGTCAAGTCATGTGTAAATGTTATGGACGACCTTAGAGATGTCATCTATCCTCATCGCGAGTACACACACACAAGGGTCAATCCACCCGACTGCCCATAGGAGGGCAGTTGCCACATGAGGTGGCATCTCTGATTGGTATGCTAACATGTACTCGTGTATTCATCATGTTATTCTTTGCAAGAGTGTGGTAATCAAACTTTTAGTCGTTTCCCACAAACGTCACCAATGATGCACATTGGATCCAAATTGTTTTACGGATTAGGAAACTAAGAAATGCCCGATATGTCTAATGCGGGTTCGGTCTCCGTACATTCCTAACCTAAATCCTGTACAACACAACAAATCTATGGTGAAAAGATTGGCGGGACTCACTCATAGGTATATCCTCCGACATTTAAATTGGTAATCTTTCATTGTAAAAAGAAAAGAGATGATATAAAGTGAGAATACTTATAAAAATAATTTTTATGATGTGCGCTTTATAGAAAGCGTCTTGATGAGAGAGAGAGAGGGTACGCTTGAAGTGTTTTAAGATTGTCTTTTTGTTAGCTTTTTTTGTTAAGCGTCGTCCACTTCTCCTATTGGAAAGGAAGGGTTTATATAGAAATAAAGGGTGATTGACTTTTCCTACTAACGACTTAAAAAAATCGTCCGGATAGATAGGAAGATATTGTTTGGTCGGTGGTTCCTAATTGGCAACCAAGTCCGTTGAACCAAATAAAAGATGGGAGCTGACTGTTTCAATCGGTTGGAGTCGGTTCTGTCTTCATTCAAAAGGTAAACTGTCTGGATAGGCCCAACAGGTTCATATACTGACTTTAGACTATATGGGCCTACTGGGTCTCTATTTTATTATGAGTTGAATCATTTGGCTAATTTTTCTCTTGGGCCTCTAGCAATTATACCTATCACTACCAAATAAAAAATATTTTTTTTGTAAAATATCTTTCTTACGAAAAATATTTTTAAAAAAAATAATTTTACATCAAAATATTTTTTAATATTTGACTTATGTAAGAAAAATATAGGATAACAGTCAATTGATAAATGACAATATGAAGATTCCAATGGTTTATAATATTCAAATTGTTAAAATTTTATTATTAATTTAGTTGACTGAAAGATATACTAATATTGCCAAATTTTTAATTTTGCATTTAAGATGGGAAACAAAAAAATGGGAAAGATGAAAGAAACAGAGTATAAGCAACAGAATTAAAAGGCCGAAGAATTTTATATCTCATTTTTAGTTATCACTACATGTAAAATGCAGCCTTTTCTATACATAGCTTTCACAATAATACTAAATAATGAGTTTCTTTGATAGTTAATATCATGATAAATATAACAAATTATTATAATATTTTTGATGAGTTTATTTAATTTTAATATTTTATACTGTAGGATGATTTAAATTTTAAAAATATAAGAGATTCTAAAATTTAAAATGACCGTGACTAAATTCATATTATTTTTGAGAAAAATGTAAAAAAAAGACTAGTCCTAACATACAAAGTTAACTCATCGTGGGCAAGTTTAAAAAATTTTATAATTTTTGAACTTTGTAAAAACTCACTGATGGCGCAATCTTAGACACTGTCGCGATTAGCAGGAGCTGCAGTAGAAGAAGAAGATGACCTGTGTTTTCTCCAACATCTTCTCACCATTTTCACCAGAAATCGACCTATATGCCCCAGGATGATGATACCAAAAATAGCAATGTATCCTAACATTACAGGTAGAATTATCAGATAACTGAAGAGGTCAGTAAGGGCAGTGGAGAAGACGAAACTGAACCCAGCTGCCACAATTGGAATCCACATTACCACCCTTAAAATCCCAGTGCAGATCTTGTTCTTCATTGGCAAACCACTCAGCAGTAGTAGGAAGACGTAGGCGGAGGTGAAGAATGCAGTCGCATTTGCAGTCACTATCAACGGGCGTATAAATGGGACAGCTGCTGCCAGTATGGACGGGGCGGCAGTAGGTGAAATATCGTTAGAATTTGAGTTAAATTGTGAAAAGCCGCTGGGAGGGTTGGCTCCGGCTTGGAAGGCCGCCGCTGCAAATAGTGATGCAACAATCATTATGGTGTTTCTTTGGCTTTCCAACCGGCCATTTCTTTCATGCTGCTTATGCCATGCCTCCTGTTTACTAAGAAATTCTTGCAGAATTTCTTTTAGAATTAGTCGCAGGGTTGAACCTCCTGCAACAGTGCTCGTCATATTCGATTCAGCTCCGGTTGTTTCCAATGAAACATTGCTTCTAGAATTCATGGCCCCGGCGTGTTGAAGGAGCCTCCCGATATTTAGGTAATCACCGCCCGGGTCATTCAGACGAATTTCTAAGAGGTCCAGTGCTGTGAGGCCGAAGACATTCTTGGCATTGACATCTATGCTTGTAATTTTCGTCAAAAAATCGATAGTCTGCAAAAAAAAATCTCAGTTCTTTTTGTGAGTTTAAAAGCTTTCAGCATATAGTGATGGTTTGCAGAAGTTAAACCCGATCAAAGTAGGAAGACGGGTACTTTTTGTGTCTAGGTTAAAGATTAATTATGATTTGCTGTCGCCATAGCAGTATCATTTCATACTAAAATCAGAAAAAAAAAAATCCAAATCCTAATTTTGGATTTGAGTTGTAGAATTAATGACATCTCCTATAGCAGATGTCATTACAGATCAAGTTTCAAAGATGACTCGTATAAGAATACAGAGTACACATTCTACCGCTTATGTCTTCAAGTGTTCATTTACATTTTAAATAATTTTAGTGTTACTATATTATTTGTAAATAGCACATACACTTGGTGGTCTGACATGACAATCATGGGGGGCTTACATGATACTATTTAATTAATTTTGGCTAATTTTTTATGCTTGATTAATTTAATTTTTAACTGTTATTTTTAAATATGTTTAACATTATTTAGTTATATTTATTTATGAGTGTCATATTGTGATTACTTTTGATTCAGTACAAATCACAACAAAAATATTAAATTTTCTAAATAATTTTTTACTTTTAAGAATAATTTTTCAATGTCGTGTAATCATATTTTTGTTGTTGTTAAGATTTGATTTTATTAGTTTAAAACATTATCAAAATAATTCACAAATCTATTTAATTTATAAAGAACTAAATTTTATATTGAAAAACATAAACGGCTATCATCCATCAAACTTATTTTTTTAACGCCATATCTATTTCTTATAATACAAAAGGGTTTAGGCAAATTACCACTAAAATAAAATAGTAGTCACTTTTTTTATTTTTTTCTATGCACAAATAAAATCAAACTATAAATTAATTTTAATTGGACATAAAAATATTTAAAACTTATAAAAATACCTGAAACTGTCTATCAATGACGGCCAGATGCAAGATGGTATTACCATTGCCATCCTTGGAATTTATAAACTCTGCATTGTCACATGCTGAAGCCTCAGCTAGCAGGAGCTTCAAGGCTTCTAGTTGATTGTGTTTCACGCACACATGTAAAATGGTCTCGCGGCTACCGCTGTCGACGAGGATGCATGCCGCATCGGATCTGACCAGAACCAACTCTCTCAATGCATCGATTCGGCCCTTCATGGCTGCAACATGAAGCGGGTTCCATCCACGTCCATCGCGAGCATGACACATCTGAGTGTTTACAGAGAGTGAGAGTTTCACCATCTCTACATCCCCCTTTGCCGATGCTATATGAAGAGGCGTCGATTTCTTGGAATCAAGCTCACAAGCCAACTCTGGTTTCCATTTGAGGAGCTCCGTAGCAAACTCCCAATGACCGAGCATGGTGGCTATATGCAAGGGAGTTTCTGCAAAACACGCGATTATATATCTGTCGAGTATAAGAGGGTCTCGACCGAGCAAGTTAAGCAAAGAAGTCACACTGCCTTCCACTGCAGCTTCATATAGCTGTCTCTCCATTACTATGATCTGTCTGTATAAACTTCAATCACAATACAAGAAGAAAAACGCCTTTTTTTCTTTGAAAATGTTGTTTGATTATTGCTTCACCCTTATAAAAAGTATGCTAAAAGTCGGGAGTATTCCATGAGACTACCAATAGTCTTCGTCTCTATTGACTTGATGCCCCTAATCACAATTTAATGGCTAACAATTTTTCATATTTTAGTATAAAAATGAATACTATTTAAAAAATAATAATAAAAATTAGTTTATTCAAACCTTGAAAAATAAAAGCAAGGCAGCTACCAGCAACGAAGTTTCTACAGACTAAAGGGTTCTAACTTTTAAAAAGATAGAGATCATTTTTTTCTAATTTAGGTCATTTATTTTAAATAAATAATTATAATTTAATAAATAATTTTTAATTTTTTAAAATTAATTAAATTACAACTACCTATTTAAAAATAAATATTTTAAATTAAGAAACAAATGGATCCTGTGGATTTAAGTGATGGAGCCCCCTGGTTCCAAGTTTCTACACGAGACGACATTGACTTGACCCCATATCACAATTTGGTGACAAAAACTTTCTCACATTTTAGAATAAAATAGTATAAAATAATTTTTTATTTCTATCTAAGAAATTATATTATGACATACTTTAGAAGATTTAGGATAAAGACAATCTAAATCGAATTCTCCAATCGTTCTTGTCACACTGAACCTATATTGTATAGAATTTTATCAATTTATATTAATATTATAGACAAATATAATCTAAAATTATGCCCGATTATTTTTTAGACTGAATATGATCATTGATGAAAGTCATCCGTTCTGGTCAATCCATAATAAATTATGTATTTCATTATAAAATTTTTTTTATTTTAAATAAATATCAAGTTAAAAAATTATTTTAATATATTATATTTTTATATAATTAATAACATTATGTAATAATTCACCATTTGAATACATATCAAAGTATTATTTTAATCTATATATTATAACTTTTAAAATATTTTATAATTTTGGATATCTTTGTATAACCATTAATTTTTATAGAAAAATATCTAAGAAATAAAAAATTTTCATATCCCAATCCTAACCAACCTGGTTAAAATTATAAATATGCATGGTTATGACTTTTGGTAAAGGTTACTGAATTGTGGCTAACCCAGCCTAACCTACCAATTATAAATTTTTATCTAAATTTAATCTATATTTGACCCAAATTTAATTTTGATAAGGTTTAGTTTGGGATAATAGTAAAAAAAAAATCTAAAAATAGTTATTTATAAATAATCATAAATAAAAAAAATAGGGGAGTTAGTGAGATAATAATTTTATTTAGAATAAGATATGAATAAAATTTTTATTTTATCATACCAAACACAGTATAAGTAAACAATTATAGCTATTCTCTAAAAATATTTTTTAAAAAAATATATATATATTTAAATCTATCTAGTTTTCATTTAGAAAAATAAAAAACAGAATTTTTCAATATATTAAATTTGAAATAAATTTTAATACAGTTAGAAAATACTAAAAGATGTTAAAATTTCAATGCTATAAATTAAAGTTTAGATAATTTTTTAAATTCTACTCATATAATAATATTTGAAGAATATTGATTATAAAATTTATTGCGTTCGCGTGTTCCGGCTGCCCGCCTATCGAAATATGAGCGGCTTGGTGTGCTTGTTGGACGGACGGATACGGGCAACACAGTAAATAGAGCACGAGCAGTGAGATAGAAGTACGAAGACAAGAAGAGAACACGCAAATTTACGTGGAAAACCTCGTTATGCAAAAAGGGATAAAAGACCACGGCAACGGACGGGAGGTCCGAGAAGTTTCACTATTGTGGCGAAAGAGTACAGCGAGAACCTGTGGAGCTATTCGCTTTCACAGGGAATTACAATATGAGAAGTCTGACTCCTTCCTTTCTTCCTTCACTCTTTTTCTTTTTTTTTTTTCATTTCTCTCGAGGATTTTCTGCTCAAGCGTGCTCAGATAAAAATTCCGAATGAATCCCTTTCTAATAGCCTGAAAGGGGATATTTATAAGGAATGTAGTGTTGTTAGAGAGGTGACACGTGGCACTGGTGCGTCAGGCCTGTCTGCCACCACTACTACAAGTGCAGCTGTGACAGGGACACCTGTCACAGCCTGGAGATACGGCGTGCAGGGGTGCCTGCCCTGCAGATACGGCGTGTCAGAGGTCATTGAGTACCCGTGGCAGCGCGTGCTACGCAAGTCATCCGAGCTGGCGTCCTCGGTCATTTTGGCTTTCGTGGCTGTCCTCGTTCTCACATGGGTCAAAGTATCCTCTCGGACTACCAGTGCCATTCTTGATTGCTTAATTTCATTTTGCGGGCGCTCAGAACAAATTTAGTCATTTGGGCCTAGTTGGGCTCGTGGGCCTCTTGGGCCAGCTTACCCATGTGGTCCTCTGGACCTACAATTGTAATTTTGGACATTGGGTTCCGAGACCCATTATGAGCCCCCCATGTCAAACGGTTTGAAGACTCAACCGTTTGACATGCCTTGTGAGCACCCTTCTATTATGATAGTTCGCGGCCTCCATCTTTTATTGACGAGAATCACATCCGAGGTCTTTTTACAAATCCGAGGCCTGTCTTTCGCCGCCGTTTCATTTCTCTACGGAGTATTAAATGCAATATCTGATTGATGTGACGTCGCTTCGGGAAGCCCTACAGTCCACGCCTGCTCACTGCGTACGGGATGTTGACGTGCGGCAAGGTCATGATGAGGGTGCTTATTATTATTATTATTATTATTGTTATTATTATTATTATTATTATTATTATTATTATTATTATTATTATTATTATATATATATATATATGTATATATATATTTTTAAATTTCCTGTAAATTCTCTATCGCGTCTTCATTCTTTCCCTCCTTCTCTTCTTCGTTTCCTTGGCGTTCTTGGAGATTTTTTTCGTCGTTGAGTTTTCGCTTCCTGCTGCTGTGGCTCCCGGCATCAGAGAAATAGCCTCTTCTCTCTCCTCCCAAGACCTCGAGAAAATCAGAGCGAAGTACGGCATTCCGGAGTCCATTTCGATGGTGGTACTAGAGGCCATCGAGAGGGCGTGTAGTCCTCCCGATGGCTTTATTGCTATCAACGAGGTTCACCTTAAAGATGGGCTTCGTTTTTCCGTTCCCACGGAGCTTCACCGTCCGATGAAGGACTTGGCCGTCCCGTTCGCCAGGCTTCAGCCTAACGCTATCAGGTACTTGGTCTCCCTCTGCGTATTCGTGCGTTGTCACAATAAAGTCCTTGAGGCAGTCATGGTGAAAGTCATGTTTCGTTTCACTCATAATCTCGATTGGATCACCATGACCCCTCGTCCGAAATTTGCGGAGATGAGCGGAGGGAATCTGGATTCCACGAAAAGGTGGAAGGATAGGTTCTTTTTTCTGAGAGTCGCATAGGATTGTGAGCACTTACCCGTGTGGGAAAATGTGGCGAGCAAATATGGCTCTGATGCTACAGATGAGGAAAGAGAAGTCACCAAGGAGGTCACGGACTTAGTGATGGCGAACCTTGGTAGCTTTAATGTGGGAAAAAAGAACATTTGGTTGTCTCCTAAAAAGTTTGCTGAGGCCAAGTGGGTGACGTTGTCTGGGGATTCTGCCACTGCGACTCCAAAGAAGAAGAAGATGAAGAAGTTGAGAAAAAGAGAGGGTCCCCTCGTCATTCAGGAGCCGTCCGAGAGGCCTCAGAAGAGTTCGCGGACTGAGGCCCCAGAGGGTCCATTGAATATTGTTGATGAGCCCTCGTCGGGAGATGACGACTCCGTTATTGCCCCCATGGTTAAGAAGGCCATGAGGTTGGTTTCTGGTCCTCCCGCAGAGTCTGGGGCCGCCGCTCCTTCTTCTTCTGGCACCGAGACCCGTCATGAGGTCTCGGCCATCCCTGTGGGTCCCTCGTTCGACGACCCTATTGCGTTTGATATCTCGGAGGAGGCGACTTTTGATGTTATCGTAGAACCTTGCGAGATGGAGGCAACCGTCGCTGCTACTGCTGAGGATCTTTTTGACATTCTTAGCGGCGATGAAGCTGAGGTTGCGATCTCAAAGATCCCGGCCGCCGCTGGGAACTTGGATGTTGCGGAGCCCCCCATTCCTGAAGGTCCCCCATCCGAGGCTGCTTTTGATGTTTCTACAGCGTCCACGGAGCACCCACTCGTGCCCGAGGCCTCAAGGGAGCGTGGCCCAACTCAAGATCCTGTGGTTTCCAAGGTACTTTGCCGTTTTTCCGTTTACCTTGATTTCCGTTGCCTGTATCTAAGTGACTTTGGTTCCTCTTGCAGCTCCAGGATTTGATCGGTGGCCTTAGTCAGCTGGTGGGCGAAGTCGCCCGGTCTCGTTCAGAGGCGGAGCCTTCGAGGGCCTTTTAGGAGGAGAACCAGCGGCTGCAAGCGGCGCTCGCTGAGGCCACTGCGAAGAGTGATTCATCTGAGGAGACCTTGAAACTTTTACAGGTCCAATACGAATTCCTCTTGGAATGGAACCTTCAGTTGGAGGAGGCGCTGAGGGCCTCGGTGAAGGCTACGGATATAGCGCCCCTGCTGGAGACCAAGTTCTGGGATGGCATTCATTTGTGCCGCCGACTGATGCAGCTCTTGTATCCATGATTCCCCACCGTCGTGCTAGATCCGCGCAATGCGAGTGCCGCATGCCCCGAGGACGTGTACGGTCTCGAAGGAGGCCATTTCTTGGGTCCTCGGGTCCGAGCTCCTCAGGGGGTCCGAGCTCCTCAGGGGGTCCTCGCTCCTCAGATCAGCCGGGGACCTCAAGCCACGGAGAGGACTCTTTATCTTTAGAAGGGCAATCCGGGACTGTTCCACCTCAGGGCCCTAACGAGGGCTAGCTTTCTTTTTCCTTTCCCCTCGTTGTATTATATATACGAATAAAAAGGGAACCTTCGAGTTTATCACGAGTGCCTTGTTTTTTACTCTCGATCCTTGGAGTATGCTTCGAATGACCTTGTATCCGTTTGGATCTTTTTCCTTCTCTCTCTTTTTTTTTTTCACTCAGACGAATCCGAGTTTTGCATTTACGACCTCTTGGACCGCTCAGACGAATCCGAGTTTTGTTTACGACCTCTTGGGCCGCTCGGACAGGTCCGAGTTTTGAGTACGACCTCTTGGGCCGCTCGGCCGAGTCCGAGTTTTGAGTACGACCTCGGGGGCCGCTCGGACGAATCCGAGTTTTGTTTACGACCCTTTTGGGCCGCTCGGACGAATCCGAGTTTTGTTTACGACCCTTTTGGGCCGCTCGGACGAATCCGAGTTTTGAGTACGATCTCTTGGGCCGATTGGACGAGTCCGAGTTTTGTTTGTTGGGAACGACCCGCCTGTCACTGGTAGTATCTCCTAAGGTGAGCGGCGTTCCAAGTCCGGGGTACCAGCTTGTCTTCTTGGGTACGCAACTTGTAAGCCCCTCCTCGAAGGATGGCGGAGACCAAAAACGGTCTTTCCCAATTTGGCGAGAGTTTGCTTCTGCCGGTATTTTTTTTCGTAGCTTCCATGCTCCTCAATACCAGATCCCCGACCTCGAATTGTCGCGCCTTTACCTTCTTGTTGTAGTAGCGGGCCACTCGTTGCTGGTAGGCCGCTATCCTAAGCCTCGCCTGATTGCGAACCTCCTCGAGCGCGTCAAGGCTTTCTCGGAGCCTCTGGATGTTATCCGTTGTGCTGAAGCATCCAACCTAAGGGCTGGTGAGGCCTACTTCTATTGGGATGACAGGTTTGACCCCGTAACAAAGGCTGAAAGGGGTCTCTCTTGTGGGCTCTCTGGGCGTCGTCCTGTATGACAAGAGGACCGAGGGCAGCTCATGTACCCATGAGCCCTCAGAAGACTCTAACTTGGTCTTCAGCCCATGTAGGATCGTGTGGTTCGTCACTTCCACCTGCCGTTAGCTTGCGCGTATGCTACTGACGTATGTACCAGGTTAATCCTCAGGCTTGTGTAGTACTTAGTGAACCGTTTTTCGGTGAACTGCGTCCCGTTGTCAGTCATGATACACTATGGTATTCCAAACCTGCATACGATATTCTGCCGGAGGAACTCCGTCACATTTTGCTCCGTTATTCTAGCCAGCGGCACTACTTCTACCCATTTGGTGAAGTAGTCTATTCCAACAATAAGGAACTTCCTCTGTCCGGGAGCGAGGGAAAGTAGCCCGAGGATGTCGAGCCCCCACTGGCGAACGGCCATGGGGATTGTAGTACCCGGAGATCCATGTGAGGGCAATGGCTCATGTTGCTGTAGAGTTGGCAGTTTTCGCACTTGCGCACAAAATCCATGGCATCATACCTCATTATTGGCCAGTAGTATCCTTGCCTCATGAGTTTAAAAGCTAGGTTCTTTCCCCCGATGTGGGATCCACATACCCCAAGATGCACCTCCTAGAGGGCGTACTCGACTTCCATTGGGGTGAAACACCTTAGGTAAGGGGCTAATAAGCCTCGCCAATACAGCTGGCCGTCCACGATCGTGTACCAACCTGCCATCTTTTTTACCTTCTTGGCTTCGTTTGGATCCTCGGGCAGCGAGCCATCGGATAAGTACCTCAGGTAAGGAGTCACCAGGTGCTCCTGTCGGGGTCTTCGACGCTGGACCTGCTCAGGACTTCGCGCATCCCCCTAGCGTATTGTTCAGGATCCCCAGAAGCTGCGGCCCGTGCAAGCGTGTCAGCCTTGGCATTTTCCTCTCGTGGAATGTGGACGAACTCGGCTGCCTTGAAGTCCATGACCATGCCCTTAACCTTGGAAAGGTATTTGGACAGCTGTGCGTTGTTGACATCGAAGCTTCCGCGGACTTAATTGATGACCAATTCAGAGTGGCTGTAGATGATCAATTCCCTAGCCGAGCATTCTTTGGCCAGTCGAAGTCCAACCAGTAAGGCCTCGTACTCCGCGACGTTATTTGTGGCCGAGAACCCCAGGGTTAGCGAGTACTTTATCTCCAACCCCTCGGGTGTGCGCAAGACAACTCCTGCTTCCCAGCCATCCTTCATGGAGGAGCCGTCCACATGTAGGGTCCAAGTGGACGCCTTGTTGAACTCGTCCGTTGCAGCTTGGTCCTCGTCGTAATTGGGCGGCGCCGTTGTCTCGACGAGGAAGTCTGCGAGCGCTTGTCCCTTTAAGGCTGGTCTCGGACGAAACTCTATATCAAATTCCCCCAATTCGATGGCCCACTTGATCAATCGCCCGGAGATCTCGGGCTTCTGCAAGATGGCCCTTAATGGCTGGTCGGTGAAGACTACTATCTTGTGCGCCTGAAAATATGGCCTGAGCTTCCTTGCGGAGTACACCAATGCCAAGACCACCTTCTCCACGAGAGGATACCTGGTCTCGGAGTCCGAGAGAGTCTTGCTCACATAGTATACGTGCTACTGCCTGCCATGTTGCTCTCGTACTAGTGCCGAGCTTAATGCTGTGTCGGATACGGAGAGGTACAGGTATAACTGCTCGCCCTGCTGGGGGGAGGCTAGAAGAGGTGGGCTCGAGAGGTAGCTCTTGAGTCCTCAGAATGCTTCCTCGCAGTCCTCACCCCACCGGAAGTCCCGAGTCTTCATCCCCCTCAGGGCTTTGAAGAACGACAGGTGCTTCTCGGTCGACTTCACCAGGAAACGGGAGAGGGCGGCCACTCGCCCAGTAAGCTGTTGAACTTCCTTCACCGTCCACAGGGATCGCATGTCTAGGATCGCCTGGATCTTTTCGGGGTTTGCCTTGATTCCATGGTGCGACACGATGTAACCCAAGAATTTTCCTGAGGCAACACTGAAGGTACACTTACTTGGATTGAGTTTCATTCCATGAGATCTAAACACGTGGAAGGTATCGGCCAAGTCCCTCACGTGGTCGCTGCTTGATCTGCTCTTGACGAGCATGTCGTCAACGTATACTTCCACGTTGCTGCCTATCTAGTCCTTGAACATCTGTTCACAAGTCGCTGATAGGTTGCTCCCGCATTCTTGAGGCCAAAGGGCATCACCTTGTAGCAGTATGTCCCTTGGTCTGCCATGAACGACGTGTGCTCCTCGTCTTCGGGACTCATTCTGATCTGCTTGTACCCTGAGTATGCATCTATGAAGCTTAGGAGCTCGTGGCCGAACGTTGAATCCACGAGTTGATCGATTCTGGGCAGTGGGAAGTTGTCCTTGGGGCACGCCTTGTTGAGATCGGTGAAGTCTACGCACATCCGCCGCTTCCCATTACTCTTATTTACCATGACAACATTGGCCAGCCAGTCTGGGTATTGCACCTCTCGGATGAATCCGGGCGTCCAGAATTTCTTGACTTCCTCACGGACGGCCACTAACTTCTCAGTGGAGTAGTTCCTGCGCTTCTGTCTGACTGGTTTGTGTCGAGGATCGATGTCTAGCTTGTGAATAATGATCTCAGGAGAGATCCCGGGCATGTCACTAGGGAACCATGCAAACACGTCCGAGTTTTCTCGTAGGAAACTGGTGAGCTGGTCCCTGACAGTCTCTGGGAGTGAACTCCCTATCTGGACATACTTTTCCTGATCTGCAGGATCTAGGGGGACTCGGACGATAGGTTCTCTCGGCTGGGCGTACTGCAATGTGGCCTCGTCCCTGAGGTCGAGGTCTTCCATAGGTTGTGGAAGTGTTACTTGCGTGGTCTGTGCTAAGTAACACATTCGCCCTGTTGATTGATCCCCGAGGACTTCTCCTATCCCACACGGGGTGGGAAACTTCATCTTGAGATGCGGGATGGATGTTACTGCATTGAATGCGGTCAAGCAAGACCGTCCGAGAATTGCATTATAAACCGAGGGTAGGTCCACAACCAGGAATGTGAGGACCTTGGACGCCGTCCTCGGGTGTATTCCCAGGGTTACCTCCAACTGGATGATACCCTGGACGGGCACTGGCTCGTTGTCCAGCCCGTAGAGCAGCCCTTCCGACGCTTTCATCTGATTTTTCTTAAGTCCTAGCTTAAAGTAGGCATCAAGGTACAGCAAATTACGAGAGCTTTCATTATCAACAAATACTCGTTTCATCTAGTAGTCATTTGCTCCATCAGAAACGAGTGTAGTTACAACCAGGGGGTCGGAGTGAGGAGAAGTTACACGGTCCAAGTCCCTATTACTAAAGCAAATAACGTTGTCTTCACTCCTAAGCCCCGTCCTCGGCCTCTTTGCTGTTGCGAGCTCGCGCCCATCTCCTCCGGCTGGCCTGCTGGATATCATATTCACGACCCCCGCAGCCACTCGATTCCTGGGGGTTCAGCGTCACCGCTGTCCACGGTCCCGGAAGTTTATCCAGGCCTCTGAAGGAAACGGTTGAGGTGTCCCCTCTTGATCAGCTCCTCAATTTTCTTCTGCAGAGTCCTGCAATCTTCCGTGCTATGGCCCCCAGAGCGGTGGTAGTCACAGTATTTCGACTGGTCCCCACCCTCTGGGTTCTTTAGTGGTTTGGGCCACCTTAGGAACTTTTCTCCCCAAATCTGTATCAGGACGTTGGTGCGGGTGTCGTTTAACGGCGTAAGGTGCACAGGCTGCGGCTCTCTCCGAGTGCTCTGCTGGGCCTTGTGCTGCTTCTTCATTGCCTGGGGACCTTGATACTTCCCGGCCTTCCTTTTTCCTTCCACAGCCTTCTGGTGAGCGTGCTCGTCCCTCTCTAGCCTTTTGGCGTCGTTGGCCTCTTCAGCTGCGATGTAAGCTCTGTCCACAGCCTTGACCTCTATGAAGGTCTGGGGGCCTTTGTGGATGAGGTGCTTGAAGAAGGCACCTCCTTCGAGAGCCGAGAGGAAGGCGTTTAGCTTCACCTCATCAGTCAATCTCGAGATTTGCTTGGCCTCAGTTACAAACCAGGCCAAGAATCCCCTCAAGCTCTCCCTGGTGCTCTGCTTAATCCGGGTGAGGTGCCAAGACTGTTTCTCTACCCTCCTGCTGGAGGCGAATTGAGACAGGAAGGCCGTCGCCAAGTCTCCAAAATCGCGGATGGAGTCCGCAGGTATCCCATAGAACCATATCCGTGCGTCCCCTTTTAGAGTCAAAGGGAAGCACTAGCACATGGTAGTTTTGTCCAGGGCCTTGGAGGTTCGGGTGCTCCCGAAATGATTGAGATGGTCCATGGGATCACCACTGCCGTCGTATACTTCCAGATTAGGCATTTTGAATTTTGGAGGGAGCGTCCTCGTCCTGATCTCCGTAGAGAACGGAGACTGGAGTGCGTTAGCCACTCCTCCACTGCTCTCTCGGAGCACCAGATTCCATCCTCTTTTCGGTCTATCCTCCACTCGAGGTGGGACAGCCGCCTTCTTCTCATTAAGGTAATGCCTCAACTCGTAGGGCTCCTAAACTGTACGGCGCTCAGGGGCCGTGCAGGCTCCTCATGAGGGAGCGTCTCGTGGAGCCACCTCCTGGTCGTTGCGCTCTCGGCGGTTCCGTTGGGTCCGAGAGTGGCGCCTCTCGGGGCTCTCTTCTTGGACCCGAGGACCTGGTTGATCGTCAACCCTCCACGGGGCTCTGCTGCTGGAGGCCACCCGGGTCCTCGGGTTGTCACGTCAACTGGGCGACCTTTCGCGGCGATTGCCTTCTCTGTTCCCGCCCTGTGACGCTTCAACTTGAGAGGCCCTGTCGGGAGCCCCCCTGAACTGCTTGATTTCGGAGCAGAGCGTGTTGAAGGCCTGGGACATGCCTTCTATCCTGCCTGCCAAGCCCCTAACTACAGGGTCTGGGTGATTCTCCACCCCAGTGCAGGGATTGGGGCCGCCACCGTGTGAGGCCACTTCTTTAGCGGGTACACTCGCTTGCGCCCTCGTGTTTACCATTCTGAGGCTTGAAGTTGAAGTTACTGTGCTGTTCGTGTACTTTTGGAAAGACGTGAAAAGCAGACTTTCAGTCGCTTCCCATAGACAGCGCTAATGCTGCGTTCACGTGTTCCGGCCGCCCGCCTATCGAAGTATGAGCGGCTTGGTGCGCTTGTTGGACGGACAGATACGGGCAACACAAAGTAAATAGAGTACGAGGAGTGAGATAGAAGTACGAGGACAAGAAGAGAACACGTAAATTTACGTGAAAAACCCCGTTATACAAAAGGAGGTAAAAAACTACCGCAACGGATGGGAGGTTTGAGAAGTGTCATTATTGTGGCGAAAGAGTACAGCGAGAACCTGTGGAGCTATTCGCTTTTACAGGGAATTACAATATGAGAAGTCTGACTCCTTCCTTTCTTCCTTCACTCTTTCTCTTTGCCTTTTCTTTTCTCTCGAGAATTTTCTGTTCAAGCGTGCTCAGATGAAAATTCCGAATGAATCCCTTTCTAGTAGCCTGAAAGAGGATATTTATAAGGAATGTGGTGCCGTTAGAAAGGTGACACGTGGCACTGGTGCGTCAGACCTGTCTGCCACCACTACTGCAGGTGCGGCTGTGATAGAGACACCTATCACGGCCTGTAGATACGGCGTGCAGGGGCGCCTGCCCTGCAGATACGGCGTGTCAGAGGCCGTTGAGTACCCGTGGCAGTGCGTGCTGTGCAAGTCATCTGAGTTGGCGTCCTCGGTCATTTTGGCTTTCGTGGCTGTCCTCATTCTCACATGGGTTAAAGTGTCCTCTCGAACTGCCAGTGCCATTCTTGATTGATTAATTTTTTTCTGCGGGCGCTCGGAACAAACTTAGTCATTTGGGCCTAGCTGGGCTCGTGGGCCTCTTGGGCCAGCTTACCCATGTGGTCCTCTGAGCCTGCAATTGTAATTTTGGGCATTGGGTTCCGAAACTCATCAAAATTATTATTTTAAAAGTTTATAAAGCAAAAACAAGTATAATTAATAAATAATAAAATTTTAATCCATTTTATAATCAAACTTATTTATATTTTTTTAAATTTTTTTGATTTAAGCTAATATTTTTGTGAAAAATATTAAATATGAATTATATTGTACATTAAAAATTATTAATACTAAAAATTAAAAATATAATTTTTTGGTCAATATTTTGGTTATTCAATAATTAAAAATTTTAAATTAGTATTTAATATTTTCTATAATTAAATATAAAAATAAGTATATTACAATAAAAAATCATCATTATTAAAAATAATGACCATTATTAAAATAATATGTCATTAATTTCTAGTTTCACTTATTAACAGTTAGATAAATTAATGACGTCATAAAAAGTTATATATTTATAAACTTAAATTCGAGCAACTCATTTTATGATAATAAAATTAAATTCATGTTCGACTCAATAATTTATTACATTTAGATGAAATTAGTTAAGCTTATACATTTAACAGTGCAATATGAATATTAAGCATCTAGTATGCATACTGATGGGTTCAATAAAAATATGAGCCAGTAGGAGCAAGGCCCAGTTAGGCGACGGGGCCCAAGGGGCTTCATGTAAAGCCCAGCACCGCAAGAATTTTCTTGGGCCGGACAGACTGCGCCAAGGCCCACTAGACATCACCTGACATGCGCCCAATTACAATCCATCTATTCTTCCCCCAAGACAGCTGCAAACTGACAGCACAGAAAATGTCGGCTCAGGAAATGCCAGCCAATGGCCGATGAAATCAACTCTGACAAGCCGCGGTACCCACTGCCACACAGCGGCTCAGCCAATCCCAACGAGAGGCAACCAGACCCGTGCCAGCCATACCCGATGACGGTTCCCTCACCACCACAAGGTGACAACTGACAACACAGGCCATCGGCAATGCTCAGCAGCCAACGAACCTAAGCAAGATACCGATCCCAAGTTCCCATGCCCAAAGCCTCCTCCACGGAGCTTTGCAATATCTTCTCCTACACTGGAGGAGGAGAGATCCTATCCTATAAGAAATAACCTCGAATTACTATATAACCAGAAAATTCTTAATGACTGCAAAATGACTCCCAAATGTTCCCACATATGCCAACTAAACTCGACACACATTCTAATCAATTAACTTGTAGGTACAATGATATCAATTTCATAACATCTCGACTGACTCTTCCTCAAACTCAAAATTCACAATCCAAATTGCAAATCGGAATATTTGTACTGAAATCATCTATACTAATGTGACGACTTTGCAACCAAATCACTCCTAATATCACATCAAAGTCCGGCACCTCAACTAAAATCAGATCAAACAATCATTCATATCTGCATGTCCAAACCGAACACCGGAGTCTACAATCTTAACATATCAAAGGTTTACTCATCAGGGGTAAACTTAATCAAAACTCGTTCTAAAAATTGGGAATATATATAACATTTACATACAATCTCAAAGGCCACAGACTTATTTTCGTGCCTTTACCAACTAAATTTACCATCCTTACTATCTTAAATACCAAACAGAGAGTGACCCTTCCAAACATTGTCTCCACAAAACATCACAAGAAGTGAAATACGGTATACAGAAGCCTACCACCAGCTTACCTCACTCTCCAACTTATGGAAAGAGATCGAACTTTATCTAAACTATCAAAAACCTCAAATACGTTCTCTACTTTCTAAAGCTCAATTTAAACCTTAATTGGATCAAATATCCCAAATATTTTCAAAACAGGCTCACTCTTAATCATTCGAATGGCGCTCCATCTTGCCCCTAATCGACCAACCTTCACATAACAACCAAACTTTCATTTGGCTATAAAATTTAATCACCCATTACATCGCTTGCGCGACTTGTTACAACTAATTAATCAACTTTCCGAGTCAAATTCAAACATTTACGACCCAAACTTTCATTCTTCATCATAGGCTGCACTTATCGCGCCAAATATTTTATCAATTACTTTCCCAAGATGATTGAAAAACACATCTCCTTATAACCTTTTCTCTGATATCACCTCTATCACAACCCAAGAACACAATATACGCAGGTCAAAAAATAAAATCAATATTATATTCTATAAACCATAAAAACCCAACCCGAGGGTGACAATCCAAACACATATAGCACTCAATATAATATAACCTATACAAGACCTCATCGAATATAAATTTGAACAAATATAATATACGATCTATTATCCAAATATTATAAAGAAGGTATTCAACATTATAACAACTCATCAACATAATATAATAACTCTAATATATCCCATACATGAATCAAGGCCCTCATTCGGCAGAAAACACAATCATATCACATTCTTGAGATCTGAAACATACCCAATATGAGCATCTCTACTCACCGATAGAGATTTGCCGCATCAAATCATGTCCAAACTCCTACAAGCGTATCTATACCACTAGTCTAAAGGGATAAAATATGAAAATGTGAACCTAAAACTCAACATGCATTATATATATGAAATTAGTGCATATAAATCAGAAAAAAGAGATAACACATTACAACCGTGTAAAATATAAAATACAAGGTCCGTGAAATTCTTAAAAATCGAGGAGATATCTTATCCTAAATTATCATCTGATCAAACTGTCCCCTCCGGGACATAATCATAACAAATAGCGATCTGGTCAAATCTTATAGATGATATCATATCATATGATCCGAAGTCACAAAGGCCGCAGCCGCAGCCGTCACCACATCCATATGGGACACATACCATCGTCAGAATCTAAATCTCATAATGCAGAAATTGAGAGAAGACCGCCAGAAGTAAAATATAAATCAAAACATGTTTCGGGTTTATTGTATATTTATACGTACGAGATATTTTTATCGCCCAACTGTGGGCCAATCAATGTATCACAAAATCATCCTCCACCCAAATACATGCAGAACTACAAACTATACACGAAATCAGAGAATCAAAAATAAATAATACTAACTTGAGGAAGGGTTACCCTCGTCCGGTAACCACGGCTATATCAGCTGCGATTTAACCCAGCAGCTCAAGGCTCGGCAACGATTTAGGCTAGTAGCTCAGGGTCATCCATGTACTTTGTCTCCCATAAATAAGAAATTTACTCACTATATTTTATCACCCGCGACTTTAGGTGCAATCTCAAATTTTAATTATATATTACGACGTCCGAATATATTAGTTCCGTCAATTCCTTACGATGGTTCTCAATTAAATATACAATAGGGCAGGTCAGCTACTAAACGTCTCAACTTTCCTTCTAGCGGAAGGGGTCACATCATATACGACCCCGTCGAGACTAAGCCTTCCTGTCGGAAGCGATACCAATATCTCATGCCTCAGATCACATAGAATGACTCATAGGGTCTCGGATCTCCATGGTCCCTAGTGACCCCGCTCTCGGCAGCATGTATGATAAATGTAAGGTCTAGTTTATGGTTTCACAATATACGAATACATAAATATACATATATACTGTCCGGGTATCCCAAAATCCTCCAAATTATAAATACCAGTGTAAAATCACCGCACGACTAGTAAGACATACATGCATGTACATAATTAATAAATTGTGGTGTATATAAAAATACATGCATGTTAGTAAAATCTCCAACAGTGATCAAAACACATTAGAAATTAAATCAGACCAAGAATAGGGTTAGAGGATACTTGCTTCAACTTTATACTCCGCAGATCTGAAGAAAGGATATTTCGAAGCACTCGAATCTGGCATTTCTCTCTCCTACCGGCGCGACACCCACGCGCCCCTTCTTCTCTCCTCTGCGTGCAGCCTCCCGTGCCACTGCCACTGCTTTCACCACTCCTTTGCCGCTGCTCGACCACCATGTTGCCTCATGTGGCCGTCGTCGGCCTTCCCGGCGTCACCATCTCTCTCCCGCCACAACCCTCTCTCTCTCGTGCGGCTTCTCCCCTACGCACGGCTCACACCGCACTGCTACCTGCACCATGCCGCCGCCGCCTCAGTCTGCGACCGCTGCGGCCTCACCTGCGACCACCTTCATTGCCGCTTTTGCCTTCATCTGGCCACTGCCCTTCCCGGTGAGCCCCTTCCTCTCCTCGTTGCGCCTCCTCTCCTGTGTGGCTTCTCTCTATGTGCGGCCTTCCACCATGCGCGCCGCCGCCACCGGAGAGCCACTGGCACCACCGTTCACCTACGCCGTCGCCGCCGCCGCCGTCTCTTCCTTCTCCTCCCTCTCCTTCTTCTTCCTCCGCCAACAAAACCCTAGTCCCCAACACTCTCTCTCCCCGACTCCGTCTCTGCCTTTCTCTTTTCCCATTTTTTTCCTTCTTTTATTATTATTTTTTCTTTATTATTATTATTATTATTATTATTATTATTATTATTATTATTATTATTATTATATATATATATATATCCTTTTATTTTATTCTAGAATCCAATTGGTACTCGAACGATAATACGGGCATACCTCGGGTGCCACTCCGCAATTTTAATCATTCCCAAAAATTTTACAATATTTTAATTTATTTTCACCACATCTGAAATACCCAAAATTATAATTAATATTAAAATAATCTAAACGGGGATCCGAGATATAACAACTCTGATATCAGAAACTTCATCAATGCTAAGAGGGGTGGATCCTCACATCGGGGGAGATAAAGTGGAGAAAATATGACAGCACGTGTTCCAATGGGAGGCTGGCCGACAAATGCTCAACCTGAGGAGGTCGTCATTCACCATGGACAACCGAGCGCAGTCGCTCCCCCTTAAATTCAAGATGCCGGCACTAGATGCGTACAACGGAAGTATGGATCCAATGGATCACATGGATTACTTCCGAATACTGCTGACTTTCCACGGGGTGAGCATATACCAGTGCTTCTCCTTGACACTCAAAGGGGACGCCAAACTCTGGTTCCACACCCTCCAGCCAAACTCCATCCGTTCATTTGACGAGCTTGCCGACTGCTTCTTGTGCCAATTTGCCTCCAACCAAAGGGAGGAGAAGCAGCCCTGGCACTTTGTCCGCCTCCAATAGAAGCCTAAGGAGAGTTTGAAGTGATTCCTAAACCGATTCACCGTGAAGGCCCACCGAATCCCCTAACTCTCCAATGAGATTAAACCGAGTGTCTTCATCACCATGTTAGCAGTTGGGGAGTTCTTAAAGCACCTAGCGCATCAACGCCCCTAGACATTCCGGAAACCAGAGGTCATCGCTCAGGCCTATATAGCGGCCGAGGAGGCCAACGAAGCAAAGCGTTCTAAATGCATGGACTAACAATCCGAAGGTTTAGCCGTGGGGAAGAAGAGAAATGGAGAAGGTGGTCGCTCTTGAGAACCATGGAAACAGTCTTGGTCCGAGCCTAGTGTCTGAAGGGAGTACTGAACCCTGTCCCTGATGCCCCTGAATGATACCCACTTGAATATCTTGATACAGATCCAAGATGAGAAGTTCTTGAAGTGGCCCAAGGTGCCAAAGAACACAGAGGTCAGAGACCAAACCAAGTATTGTCATTTTCACTGATTTCTGAGTCACACTATCGAAGACAGTCAGACCTTGTAAAAAGAAATCGAAGACCTGATTTATCGGGGGCACCTCACACGGCTCTTGAGAAGCCCAGGGCAGGCCGCTGAGGCTACAAGTGACAAAACCAGAGAGAATAGAGGAACTGTGGTGTTGTTAACATCGTCAACATGATTTCAAGCAAGCCAGCCAAAAATGGCGCCCAAGACTATCCTGAGGCCACATCGAACTGCAAGAGAACTAGCATATAAGTTAGGACTAATATCATTAGTTTTAGTAATGACAATATGACTCATGTAACGTCCCCCCATTCCGACCCTCTAGTTGTATCTACCCTCATTTCAAATGGTACATTAGATTACCAACTGAAACGAGTTTTCATTGATAATGGAAGCTCTCAAAATTTACTGTATCTCAACGTATTTTTTAAACTTAAATTAAAAAAGAGCCAGATGAAAATAGTCGAGGGCCCTCTGTACGGCTTAGACAATAAACTAGTACTCGTATACGGAGAAGTCCAGTTTGAAGTCACGACGGGGACTCACCTGCGTATGGCCACCTGAATGCTCATTTTCCTTGTTGTTGGCATGCCATTGGGCTACAATGCCATACTGCGTGTGACGGACTGAAAATTTTATCGAAAATCTAGCAAAATTTCGTTTATAAAACGGACGTCCACCAAATACAAAACCTATACAAAACCCTATACAGAATCCACAGCATACATACAATATAAACACAGGATCCCAATTGCCATAACAAACACACGGGTAGCACTCATGTCGTAACTCCGATACAACACAGGCTCAGAAAGGATGCCAGCTAGGAACTAATTACAACCATAAAAGATACCTGTGGAAGTTACTATATCCATCAATGAACAGTGGAAACTAACTATACATCCATCATCATAACCATCAAACATGTATATATGACCACAAATATCAAAATAAATAATACAATATCCATGCTTTATACAAAATAACAAAACTAAGTCATCGAAAGTTTTTCAATCCATACCGGCTGCCTATCCTGCGGTGACAGCCTATTCGAACTCATTGGGCATAATGGCTTACTTATCTGGAAGGAAAGAGAAGTAACGGTAAGTTAACAGCTCAGCAAGTGTATCATAATTAAAAGCGGTAGACGACATAAGCAAGATAAGCAAGGGAAAGAGATATAATAATGAAAGAGATGCATAAACGGGAACATTATCAAATATGCTTTAAAATATAATTTACTTCTCTTTGAGATATATTTTATACATGATTATTCATCTTTACAGATCAGGATAAGTAAGCCTTACTAACTAAAGGTGTGGGAGAACGATGAAAGGAATATGTTACTCAACACATTCTAAAGCATCGGTTACATTTTAGACATACAACTACTCAGCCATCACATGCTGCCTGTAAACAGGGCGAACACCATGTAGCATAGCGGTATGCCTATCACTCGGTCATACAGGGCCAATAAAATGCTACCCTAACCTCCCGCGATCTAGAGGCAGTCCTCGTTCTTCCACAGTAAATCCTAAAGTTTGCAAAGAGTATTACCCGCTACAATACGCGGACAGGATAATACTTGAGTCTCTATTGTAATACTAATGGCGGGCGAAGGGATATTACCCTTCGTAATAAATTTCATGGTCCTAATTTCATGATTTCTTATTCTTTTGAGGGAAAGTCCACTGTACTTCATTTCACAATATCTCTATCCGGGAGAACTATTCGATCACATATCACATTGTGGACTTCCTTTCAATTACATATACGATCACTATTTTTTCTTCAAATTTAAGTCTTTTTACAAGTCAATTTGGATGCATAGATGTCACAATGCATAAAAAAGATTAGAATTCCTTACCACATTAGGCAATTATTATTTTGGGGTCCTCCGGAACACATTTCTTTACAAACGAAGCACAAGCACATATTTTCGGGGCTTATAATTAAGCGTATATGATTAGACATAGCTCATATAACAATTAATTATGATGGAAGCATATAAAATTTACAATTAGGCTCGGATGGACAATAATAGTGTCGATTTAGAGCATCCGGACATCACGAATGGGTCGATACTTGTGAGATCGGATGCCTGACTGATATATATGTATAATTGGAATATGGTGATTCATATTTGAGGGACAAAAGCATAAATAATTGGAGGAAAGGGGGAAATCCTGAGCTGGGTGCTGGTTAGGGTTTGGCAAAGCCAAACCGGGCAAAATGAGAGGGAAATTGGATAATAAATCATAAAAACTTTAGGCACTAATCATGGGTCACATATTTTTCATGATTTGGATGGATATCAAAACATTAATATCTGATGAAGAATGAATAAAAATTAAAAGAGGAGAAAAAAAGGGTACGGGAGAACTTACCTTGACTTGATTTACCATATTTATAACTAGTTCTCGAACAGATTCGAACTCCTCTTTTCTCTCTATAGCCTTCATTCTATCTCTCTCTATTTCTCAAAAATGGCCGAAAAATGGTCTCAGACAGAACCATCGCGTCCTTAAATACCCCGACTGGCACTTAAGTGCCAGTCGGGTGGTAATCAGGCGAGACCATACTGCCTACACCGTGCCTCGAGCACTCGTCAAGCGACCTTCAAGCGAGACATTCTTCCAAAAGCGCCAGGCCGGGGCTCAAGTTGCCATCGAGCGTGGTCCTTCTGTTATATTAGCCCAGGCCTCACCTTGGGTGCCCCCTCGGGCGTCGAGGTTCGCTATTCGCGCCCGAGTGGCGCCTTGGGTGGTCATCAGGTGCCGAGAGTAAATCCCTCTTTTTTGCTTCCGGTCTTAATTTTTTTTTTCACATTTTAAGCCTAATTTTGATTATTATTATTTTAATTACCTTCTAATTATGATGTTTTAAAACCAAAACCTCATGCTGAGCTCACCATTCCTGACAACCTTGTAGGTGGTGACGTTGATCCCCCACTTGAAGGTAAAATTTCCGACGCCATATGGAGCAGGGGAGGCGCTAGGCAACCAGATGATGGGACACGCGTGTTACCTATCTTAAGTTACTCCAGCCACTCTCAGCCGATCAGCGGAGGGTCTAGACTTCCACGATAAGTTCATGCTACAACAAGCTCAAGCTAGAGAGTCGACGGACTAGGTCCCTGGGGCCCCAACAAGCCCTAGAAATGCATATATGTCAGCGGTTCCCTTCCAATGCCAATCCACGACCAGGTCGTGAGCTTCCTTAGGTAGAATCCCGATGTTTTTGCATAGACTCCTACAAACATACCCAAGATACTGATTGGAGTAATGGTCCATAAGTTGGACCTCGATCCCGATCATAAACTCGTCCAATAGAAATGCAGAAACCACTCCGTTAAAAAGTTGATTACCATAAGAGAGGAGGCGAGGAAGCCACTCGATACAGGGTTCATAAGGGAAGTCCAGTACCTAAACTAGCTGTCAAACATCATCCTCATGAAGAAGAGTAATGGCAAGTGACAAATGTGCGTCGACTTCATCGACATGAACAAAGCTTACCCGAATGACAGCTTTTCACTATTAAGGATCAACCAACTGGTGGACTCTACATCCACGCACAAACTCCTGAACTTTATGGATACCTACTCGGTTACAACCAAATAAGGATTAGCCTGAACAACGAGGAGAATAACTCTTTCATGACTGACCAGAGGATCTACTGCTATAAGATCATACTCTTTGGAGGTGTACATGGATGACATGCTTGTGAAAAGTAAAGCCACCGACGACCACATTCGTGATCTGGCCGAGACCTTTGAGGTGCTTCAGGCTCACAGGATGAAGCTCAACACGGCCAAGTATGTGTTCGAGTGACAATCAGAAAAATTCCTAGGCTTCATAGTATCCCAACGCGGCATCGAGGCAAACCCAGAGATAATAAGAGCCCTCCTTAATATGAGCCCTCCATAAACCATGAAAGAGGTTTAGAAGCTCATAGGGAGGCTCGCCGCCCTCTCTTGATTCCTAACCAAATCGGTAGAGAAGTACTTGCCGTTCTTCAGGGGGCATTAGAGGAACAAAGGTAATCAGATTCCGATGGACCGTCAAATGCGAGACTGCATTTCATGAGCTCAAATAATACTTCTCCAACCCTTCACTCCTGACCTTGCCCTCCGATGGTGAAGATCTATACCTCTATCTAGCGGTATCTGACATGGCCCTGAGGTCGGTCCTCATCTGACAGCATGGTGACATGTAGCAACCCGTGTACTACATAAGTAAGGTACTGGCAGATAAGGAGTCCTGCTACCCTCACACCGAAAGAATTTCTCTAGCCCTTATCTACTCTCCCAAAAAGCTGTGGCCATATTTTTAGGCACACCGAATCATCATGCTGACTCACCAGCCACTAAAGGGAATCCTGTAAAAATCGGAGACATCCAGACGACTGGTCAAATGGGCTATGGAGTTAGGTGAGTTCAACGTGGAGTTTCGGCCTCGACCAGCCCTTAAGGGTAAGGCCCTTGCAGACTTCATAGTTGAAACTACAACCCCAACTCTCAACGCTCCTAACCAGGTCGAAGGCACGAACATTCTAAGACCCCTGTATGGACTTTGCACATCAACGGATCATTTATGCAAGCAGGTAGCAGGGCTAGCATCGTCTTCGGAACCCCCAACGGCTTGGAGATAAAATATTCTCTGACACTCAGATTCTTGGCAGCTAACAACATCATCGAATACGAAGCCCTTCTCACAAGGATCAAGTTAGCCAAGGAGTGCTCTACATAGGCATTGGTCATCTACAGCGACTCGGAGTTAGTGGTCAACCAGATCCAAGGGACTTTCAAGGCTTCAAACTCTCAGCTCGCCAAGTACCTGGCTAGGGCGAAAGCTCAGGCCCAAGTGTTCAAGAAGGTCAAAATCGTGCATGTCCCAATGACGAAGAACTAGAAAGAAGACCAACTAATCAAGGCCGTTGCAACAGGGTCTCAGGAGTAGTACGCTAAAAGCATGCGGAAAATCTTAGTCGACCCTAGCATTAACAACCCAAAGCATGAGATGTTACAGGTGGCTAATGGCAACAATTGGATGACCCTATACTAAAGGTACCTAATGGACAAAACACTACTGGAAAACTCAGAGGAAGGAAAGCACATAAAAAACACGGCCAGTTGGTGCGCAATCATCAACAGGAGATTGTACCTACGGGGGTATTCGACACCTTACCTGAAATGCCTTGCTCCTGAAGAAGCCGAATATGCGATAGGCGAAGTGCATCTTGGCGTCTGTGGCTCGCACGTTGGAGGGAAGAACCTCACATTTAAAATAATAAGACAAGGTATGTACTGGCCCACCATGAAGCTTGACTCCATGGATTTTGTCAAAAGATGCGAGAGCTACCAAGTCCACAGATCCGTGAACCATCAGCCGCATACGGAATTGTAAAGCCTGCAGGAACCATGACCGTTCATACAATGGGGGCTCAATATCCTTGGGCCCATGCCCTTAGCGTCTGAATAAAGGATATTTCTCATTGTCGGTGCCGACTACTTTATCAAGTGGGTAGAAGCCACTCCTCTAGCACGTATAACTAAACGAAACATGACGGACTTTGTTCTTCAGAATATTATTTGTTAGTTCAGAATTTTTTAGGTCATGGTGAACGACAACAGAACCCAATTCACCGGCAAACGGTTCACTAAATACTGCACAAGCTTGCGCATCAAACTGGTCCACACATCTATGTCGTACCCGCAGGCAAATGGCCAAGTCAAAGTGATGAACTGGACACTGCTGCATAAGCTGAAGACCAAGCTAAAAGACAATGGGAGCTCTCGGGTAGACAAACTAACATCCATGCTACGATCATACCGAACGACACCGTAGGAACTGACGTGGGAGGCACCCTTTAGCCTCTACTATCGGGCTGAAGCGGTCATCCCTATCGCAGTCAGGTTACATAGCCTTCAAATTAAGTGCTTCGATCCTCTCAGCAATTCCCAGAGGCTTAGAGAGCTCCTGGACTTGCTCCCAGTGGCCCATGATGCGGCACACTTGAGGACAAAAGCCTATTAGCAATGCATCACTCGATATTACAACAAGTGGGTGAAAGCACATCTGCTCAAGGTCGAGGATTCATTCTTACAGAGTGTAGAGGAAACGGGCAAAACTACTCACAAGAACAAACTTTTTCCAAATTGGGAGGGGTCGTTCCTTACCTCAACAATCCTCCAAAATGGAACGTACAACCTGCGCACCTAGGACGGCAAACTAGTCCCTTGGACCTAGAATGCCATCCACCTCAAGAAGTATTATCAGTATTCCTCGAACATGCCCAAGTAAGGTTTGCATACATCGTCCAGGATGCTTGTACATGAAACATGTTTCTGTAAGTAAGATCATTGTTTTCACTTTTTCTATCTTAGTGTTCATGTGAGTGCATGAATGCTTGTCATCTCATAAAGTAAAATGACCTAAACTGCCCCTAAATTAAGGGGATGCTCGCCCACTTGTAAATAGACCCCAAGATAGTCAAAGAACCTTGGCCCAGTGCCAAGCGGCCCGCATGCAGTCAAACTCCAAACTTCGGCTTAGTGCCTAAAGGCCCTTCAACTGTAAAAGAACCTTGACTCAATGCCAAGCGACCTGCATACGGTTGAACTCTGAATTTCAGCTCTCCTCTAAAAGGCCCTTCAGTAGCTAAAGAACCTTGGCGCAGTGCCAAGCGGCCCATTTAGAGTTAACCATTTTTAGAAGACTATTTGGTCATCTATTGTGTTTAACCATCACTAGTTCAGACTTTAACTATAGTGTATAGATTTAGAGTTAGTTCATGGAGAAGCACACCAATATCCATTTTATCATTAACATAAGGTATTAACCTACATCAAACTGTCTCTGGGATGAGGTTTATTACTATCATTTAGTTCTTCATTAAGTTTGTGATCTTGTTTCACTCGAATTAAGCCTCTTGTCCCAACACTTCATGATCACTGATTGGTTATTACATTTTACTTGCAAATTTCTTAGTTCCTTGGTGATCAAAGAAGCAACCTATTATTTCTAGATCTTTCGTTGATTCCGAATATAGAGCAATGGCTACCACTTATTTTAAAATTACTCAGCAGCGATATATTCTTAATGATTATCAAATCAATCATCTTCAACTAGCCATTCTATATTATAATAATCAATCTGTACTCCATATGTCCGCAAATCCTATATTTTATCGACGAACGAAATATATTGAAGTAGATTATCTTTTAACATTGTAACATCTTCTCAACTAGCAGACACTTTCACATAGGCATTGCCTTCTTCCATGTTGAGATCTCAACTTCCAATACGGAGTAGAAAATGTCTACTCTCCATCTGGTGGGGACAAGCTAAGGAAATTTTTTAGTCCACATGCAACTACCTTGGAATTTATAACAGTAATAGATGATGTGTTAAGTATTCTATATTATTTTTTATAATTGTTTTCTATTAGAATTGTAATATATATACAGATGCAATACATTGAAGGCTATATGACCTGCATTCTCCAAAACCCATCTGATTTCTTTTCTTCTGATTGATTGCCTAATTTCAGTAAAAGCATAGTAACTTCATTGTCATTTCTTCTACTTCTTCTTCCCTTTCTTGCACTTTTAGCACATAAAAGTATAAGAAATTTTTCTTGGCATACATATAGAGGTAAGTCTTAATGTATGTATAGATTAAAAAATTTATGCTCGAAATTATACTTTCAAAAAATTTCAGATATGAATTTAAAATATTTTAAATGAATATAGTTTAAGAAAAATAAATAGTGAAAGTTTTTTTTTATTTGAGAAAAACAAAGACCGCATTTCATCTGAAGCAAGAGGAGGATTTATGTGGCGACTCAGCTCGAATCACTCTACCATACCTGGACATTTTATACAAAAGCTTCAAAACATACAAATTATCCAATATCCATCATGCATAACATATATTTTGAAAATAAAATTATCTATAAAAGTGTCTAATATCTTGAACATACCAAAAAATATAAAATTCAAACACATCCAACAATTACAAAGGTCATAGTTTTGAAAATAATATCCATAATCTGAAAGGAAATACTTTCTAATATTCAATATAAAAGTATCCAGCCTCCTGGATCATCTCTGTCTGAAATCCCACGGCAATGGTAAGGTCCTGTGCTAATGCTATGATCACAGTTCTAATTTGGAGCCAACAAAAAGTATAATGATTAGCTAATATTCAATAAATGATATAATCAATAATATATATATAAACAATAATTATCTCGAGTAAAATAATAAAGAGTATTATGCAACAATAATAATGAAAGCTCAACAACAATATCTGATATTGTAAAGTTTCATCGTAATTATGACTCAAAAGTAAATACGAGGATCACTAACACTGAACCGAAATATCAGGAACACAATAATGATTTCACATAATTTAAATATCAATAATAATATAGGTTATATTGAACCTATATCAACATATTTCTCATTAATGCTGAGATATTATAATATTCTCTTCAAATATTATTTTGTCACTGTAAATTAAAGGCCACATACCCACACCCGATGATAGGATGATTATCATAAAATAACTAATATTTATAAATTTGACATGCCACTAACAAATGCTCTTCGAAGACTTTGCCATTGCTGATGAAGAAATGTCTTGTATAAGTGTATTCCTCTCTGCCCATACAAAGTATGAGAATTGTCACGATCTAATCCTCTCTACCCACACATAATATAGGAATCGAATTTTAACATGGCAAACCAAACATCTATTGTCGTGATATTCCTTAATACTATACCATATGATGATTACATGGCTATAAATATCCCTCTATAAAATAAAAGATCTCAATCCACCAATGTATGGATTAAATATCAAACAATTGTAAACTGCACTATGGCTATGCATATTTTATATTTCTAGAGACCTTATTATTTTCATGCAATCACTTTTATCCAACCATAAATATCAAAACAATTACATCCAATCCAAATCAATACAAAAGGACTATCACCAAGAAAAATAAAAATTATACATAAATATACTAAATATTTGTTGATAGCACCTCATTGGGCTCACCATAGTCCAGTGCGCCATTCGACCTATAAATTGATGCCACCTAGATAGCGAGTTTAAATTTGAGCCAAAACTTATTTAGGCCCTCTGGCATTCGAGAGCCTGCTCGCATGTTGTCTCGTACATCAATTTGTAAACCTTTATTGAATTATGACTGAATTCACCTATTAATTAATCATATTTCTAAGGCTATAATAATATAATTTATTTTATTAATACTGAACAAAACTTGCAAAATATCATCGTTATCTGAAACACAATCCAAGAGCATTACTCTAGCGCCACTCAAGCATAAATTTAATCATCTCAAGGAAATTGAGATTTTTGTACGTATAGTCCAATAATAAGAAATTACATCTATATATACTTTGAATCTTAAATAAATAAGGGTATCATAATCGAAAGTATTCTAGACTTTTATTTAAAGCATTCCTAATGGAAACCATGTTTGTGAATACTGCCGTCACAAGAATTTCCATCCAACTGCTGGTTTATGCCATTCAGCCGGATGAGATTGTTTTTATGCCTCATTCATCGATAGAATACCACAGCATCATATAATGAATATTAAATACTAAGATATAATTAACAAAATATTTCACTTCACTAAGCTAGTTCACGATGAAGGACCAGCAACTATGAAGCTACACGTTGGCTCAAGAACAGCCCACTCTCAGTTATAGAGGTCCAACCGAGATACTTAAATACCTTATTTCATTGATGAACAATACAACATCATATATTAAAGCTTAAATTACACACATCCATTTACCAAACAATTCCCTTCATTTATTCCACAAAAAGGAAGCAATAGCTAGAAATACAAACCTCAACTACCGGTTATTGAAACTTCAAACCGCTAAGTCCTACAACTAAAATTTCATCCATAAGGTGTTAATCAACAACAATATATGGAAAACATAATTTATAAGGAAACCTAAATTGAAAATATCACTCAATTTCACCTGTTATTGAGGAAATACAATGGCTAAAGTTGCATCAAATATAGGTGTTTGGAGCTAATTTTGATATTTATTGTTTCTCCTGTGTCAATCAATTACTATCTCTTTGGGTAATTGAAACCGTATTTCATCAATGAAATATTAAATTTAGAGTATTATAGGGTGAGCCTGAAGACTTTTTAGATATAAATGCATTCATTTAACATATAATCAGTTGGGCTAAAAAAATTTGAAAAACTGATTTTCTCACTCGGTTACTGTCCTTTTTTTTTCCTCACTAATCAATTACTGTTGCTTCAACTTATGGGGGATTAATTTCATCAATACAGAAGCTATCTTCATTTAACAATATAAGCTACTAATTTATGCAAGATTTAGGCAAATTATCATGATCGAGAGATATCTTTTACTTGATTTGTTGAAAAGGAAAAAATGACTCTGTTTCCTGAATGTTGGAATTAGAGCTTGGAATTCCAAATAAAATAATAAAAATTAGCAACCAAAGGAGATAAAAAATACACTCATTGGCTTATCAAACTATTTATCAAGCCGTAAAAAATAGTCAACAAAAGATAAAAATAAATCGATTATCTGTTTTACGTCAAGCAATACGTGGAGTAATTCCCAATACAGCAGTAAAAGCAAGACCTATAGGTGGATAGACTCATTAAGTTTCCATTAAAATAGGATCCATACAAGAAAAAGTACTTTCCATTTGTTGGTTATTAGGGGTATTCCGAAAATGATCAGGTCGAAATATAGCTTTCAAATTAATTTCTAAATTAGTGGATGCCATCAAAGGAAGTGACGATACCATACGTAAAAAAAAGACTCATAGAATTGTACAGGCAAATAGAAATTTTGCATATTTTCAGTAATCCATCAACAGGATCAAGATGATAGAATCATGGAAAATTTAGAATTCACTTGCCTGGTTTTATTTCACAACACAATTTTGGCAGCTATCCGATATTAATCAAATGATCATATTATTTCTTAAAAAGAAATATTACTTAATTTTTTTAAAAAGATCTTAGCCATCTAATGTTGATCGGATGGCTTTAGTTTGGAGAGGCTGAATCTATTCCTCATTTAGAAGGATAAAGACCCAAAACCCGACGGTTAATGGTAAGAATTCAAGTGGGGTGTGCCTTATAGAAAAAATGTAAGAAGGTTAAATTATCTAATTTAGTTTTTAAATGATATATAAAATTCCAGAGGTTTCATCACAATTATTTTATCATAAAAATTAAATTTTGTAATGTTAATCACACAACACAAAAAACATAATCACAACAATTCTTAATTAATAGTTATAACATTAAAAGCCTTGTTTTATTATTAGCAAAAAAATTATTAAAATAGCATCTGAAAGATATTGTGAATCCTATGCATAATAGGCTCTTCATAATGCTAGTTTAAGTTTGAAAAGAACGTTTTCGTTCCTAAATCACACAAATATTTCGACCCCCACAATAAATTAGCGGAAACAGTACACAATCAAATATTCAATACACATAAAAAATATTTATATCTAGATGATACGAGTAATATAATGATAAAAATAAAGCAACAAGAATAATAAAAAGATAAGTTTTTAGTGACGAATGGAAAACTCGATACCCACGGTAATCAAGAAAAACCCTCCGGGTTTCAATGGCCAGGGAAGAAATGCACTATAAAAATCAACTTACAGATCAGGTGATAACGACATGCTAACCTAACCGACTTACTCCCTTCTTGTAATCTCTACTAAGGAATTCCTTAGATTTGCCCACGGCAATAGAACCAGACGCCTTATGATCTTCATGTCAATCTTCTCTCTCGAGCCACTTGAATTGCCAAACTCACTGGATCCCAATATTCACGCCACCAACATCGCTACGAAGGTTAACCGGCGGGAGTAATGAAAGCAAGATATGGGAGAGAAAAACTTTTTCAATCGAGCACAAAGGGTTGAGTTAAGTTTTCTCAATCATGGGGCACAAAAATTAGCAGCTTTTCCAGTGATATGCGCCCCCAAAGATGTTCTAAGCAAGCTCGGGTTAAAGAAAAATGACATCAATATATAGAGGGCTCAAAAGATTTCAAAAATAAAAGGAGCCGTTAGACATAAAGACCCCGCGCCGCTTGAGCGCTCAATGGGCACTGGCTAGGGTTCAGGGCAAATGAACTCAGGTGCTCATCGAGCACCCGGTGCGAGAGGCGCGCCTAGATGGAACCTCGGGCGCCCGTCCCAGGACGGTGAGGAAAACGCGACACGAGACGGTGAGAAAAGGCGGGAACACTGGAATTTGACGATGACAACCTTCCGGTAGGAAATAGATGAAAATCTTCCATGCCGATATGTTGTCACAGATACCGAAAGTGCCAACAAGAAACTAAATAAACAACCTGACACGGTCACGAAATATGCCAACTAAAAATATACCTAACAAAGTTCCACCGTAAATTATTAATTTCAAATTGATGAGTCCGATAGTACACGGATTGGCCCAGATCCAATGCGCAAAAGGAAAAAATGCCCATACGGTTGGGGCCTGATAGAAAATTCTCTGAGTCCAAGAACTAAAGGTGCAATAGTTGACCCAAGAGGCGCAATCTGAGCCGTCTAACAATAAATGGATATTAATGGATAATTAATAGATTATTACAAGAAATTATTACATCAAATCAATGGCCAAAAACTATACAGCTGATAAATGCAAGTAGCAGTTACATGGGTAATGCCCCTCATAATTGTAGAGGTATTACCCTCCTCATAACTGTAGGGGTATAACATCTAAGAACTGTCAAATCGGTACCTCACACTATAAATACGCTCTCTCCTCCACAGAAGAATGGGACGAAGGTTCAGATAAGAGAAGTTACTCTAACACTCGAGTACATGACTCATAAAGCCTCTCTCCCTTGCGAGTGTAACACAACAAAAGCTGCTTACTCCTCTGAGCACACCTTGCAGAGTTCAATCCTCCATCAAGTATTTAATCCCCATCCATTTGCATCCACACACTTTGATTTCTCCTATCTTTCTCTTTCGTATAGAAAGATTACTGATTTAAATATCAGATAACATATTAAAGAGTAAGTCCCTATTTCTTTTACCTCTTAATCATTTGTTATAGTCTTAGGATTAAGATTCAGAGTAACGAAGATTAAACCTGTTTTCGATCGGACATCTAAATAAGGTGGCTCCCTAATTCATTTAATAATTTGAATCTAGACACACATCACAAATAACTTTGTCTGCACATTAAATTTCTTAATTAATAAACTCTACTGGTTACTGGTCTAAATAACTCAAATGAAATGCATGTGTTACAATTTGACTTGTTTTTGAAGCAACTTGTTATTTTTCTTAGGCTTTATTTTTTATTGAAAAATATTAACCCAATAAATTTTTTTTTTTTGTAAAATATCTTTTTTATGAAAAATAATTTTAAATAAAATAAGTTCACATCAAAATATTTTTTAATATTTGACTTATATAAAAAAATATAGAATATCACACGATTAATGAATGACAATATGAAGTGTCCAATGGATTATAACATTCAAATTGTTAAAATTTTATTGTTAATTTTGTTGGGGATCGCTCCCATATGAAAATCCTTAGAACTTGGACGGAACACGTATGTGCTAGGAGGAAGGAATTCTGGTCAACTTTGTTGACCGGAATCTTTGGATGGTCAACTCCTTCCAGTCAATATGTTATCCGTCATAAATCGTGAGATAATTGACTCTACTAAGGAAGAAGGACGGACTACTTCAACCGGTCAACGGTGTGGTTGACCGGCTGAATATGAAAATGTCTGAATGACTATCATATCCAAAAAGGTGTATAGTTCGTAAGTAGTTGGTAGACGTCTGTCAATGACGGCCATATGCAAGATGGTATTACCATTGCCATCCTTGGAATTAATGAACTCTGCATTATCACATGCCGAAGTCTCAGCCAGCAAGAGTTTTAAGGCTTCAAATTGATTGTGCTTCACACACACACGTAAAATGGTCTCATGACTACTGCCGTCGACAGGGACGCATGTCGCCTCGAATCTGACCAGAACCAACTCTCTCAATGCAACAACCCGACCCTTCATAGCTGCAACATGAAGCGGGTTCCATCCGCGTCCATCACGAGGATGACATATCTGAGTATTCATAGAGAGCAAGAGTTTCACCATCTCTACATCCCCCTTTGCCGATGCTAGATGAAGAGGCATTGATTTATTGGAATCAAGCTCGCATGCCAACTCCGATTTCCATTTAAGGACCTCAGCGAACTCCTGATGACCGAGCATAACGGCTATATGCAAGAGAGTTTCTGCAAAATATGCGATTATATATCTGTCGAGTATAAGAGAGTCTCGACTAAGCAAGTTCTGTAGAGAAGTCATGCTACCTTCCACTGCAACTTCATATAGCTCTCTCTACATTACTATGATCTCTCTGTGTAAACTTCAATCATAGTACAAGAAGAAAAGAATTTTTTTTTTTTTTTTTTTTTGCAGGTGGGGTTTGATTATTGCTTTGCCTATATAAAAAGTGTGCTAAAAGACGGGAGATATTCCATGAGACTACCAATAATCTTCATCTCCATTGAATTGACCCCCCTAATCACAATTTAGTGGCCAACAATTTTTCATATTTTAACGTAAAATTGAATACTATTTAAGAAAAATAAATAATAAAAATTAATTTATTTAAATAAAAAAAAATGCAGGGCAACTACCAGTAATGGAGTTTCTACAGACTAAAGGGCTCTAACTTTTAAATAGATAAAGATTTTTTTTCTAATTTAGGTCATTTATTTAAATAGATAATTATAATTTAATAACTAATTTTAATTAATTTTTAATTAAAAAAATTAAATTATAACTATCTATTTAAAAATAAATGTATTATATTAAAAAAAAACGAACCCAGTCTATTTAAGAGATGGAGCCCCCTGATTCCAATTTCTACAACACACGCCATTGACTTGACGCCCATATCACAATTTAGAGACAAAATTTTTCACATTTTATCGTAAAAATAAATACTATTTAAGAAAAATAAATAGTCAAAATTAGTCTATTTAAACCCCAAAAAACAAAAGCGTGGTGCCTACATGCAATGGTGTTACTGCGGATCAAAGTGGGTACCATTTTTAAAGGGTATTCAAAAATGTTGGTACTATTTTTTAGGTTATTTATTTTAAATAGATAATTATAATTTAATAACTAATTTTAATTAATTTTTAATTTTTTAAAAGTAATTAAATTATAATTATCTATTTAAAAATAAATATATTAAATTAAAAAAAAATAGACCCCGTCTATTTAAGAGATGAAGCGCTCTGGTTCCAAATTTCTACAAAACATGTTATTGACTTCACGCCCATATCACAATTTAGAGACAAATTTTTTTATCTTTTAATGAAAAAATGAATATTATTAAGGAAAAATCAATAGTTAAAATTAGTCTATTTAAACCCAAAAAAAACAAAAGCATGGTCATTACATGCAATGGTGTTTCTGCGAATCAAAGTGGGTACCATTTTTTAAAGGGTATTTAAAAAAGTGGATACTAATTTTTAGGTCATTTATTTTAAATAAATAATTATAATTTAATAACTAATTTTAATTAAATTTTAATTTTTTTTAAAAGTAATTAAATCACAACTATCTATTTAAAAGTAAATATATTATATTAAGAAAAAAACGGATCACATCTATTTAACAAATAGAGCCCCCTAGTTTCAAGTTTCTACAAAACACGCTATTGACTTGACGCCCATATCACAATTTAGTGACAAAAAATTTTTCACATTTTAACGTAAAAATAAGTACTATTTAAGAAAATTAAATAGTCAAAATTAGTCTATTTAAACCCCAAAAAACAAAAGCGTGGTGGCTACATGCAATAGTATTTCTGCAGATCAAAGTGGATACCATTTTTTAAAGGAATTCAAAAAAGTCGGTACTATTTTTTAGGTTATTTATTTTAAATAGATAATTATAATTTAATAACTAATTTTAATTAATTTTTAATTTTTAAAAATAATTAAATAATAACCATCTATTTAAAAATAAATATATTAAATTAAAAAAAAGGGACCCCATCTATTTAAGAAATGGGGCCCTCTGGTTCCAAATTTCTACGAAATGAGCCATTGACTTGACGCCATATCACAATTTAAAGACAAAATTTTTTTATATTTTAGTAAAAAATTAAATACTATTAAAGAAAAATCAATAGTCAAAATTAGTCTATTCAAACCCAAAGAAACAAAAGCATGATCATTACATGCAATGGTGTTTCTCCGAATCAAAGTGGGTACCATTTTTTAAAGGGTATTTAAAAAAGTGTATACTATTTTTTAGATCATTTATTTTAAATAAATAATTATAATTTAATAACTAATTTTAATTAATTTTTAATATTTTTAAAAGTAATTAAATCATAGCCATCTATTTTAAAATAAATATATTAAATTAAGAAAAAAACGGACCCCATCTATTTAAGAAATGGGGCCCCCTGGTTCCAAATTTCTACAAAACGAGCCATTGACTTGACGCCCATATCACAATTTAGAGACAAAAAATTTTTTATTTTTTAATGAAAAAATAAATACTACTAAAGAAAAATCAATAGTCAAAATTAATCTATTTAAACCCAAAAAAACAAAAGCAAGGTCGTTACAGGCAATGGTGTTTCTGCGAATCAAAGTGGGTACCATTTTTTAAAGGGTATTTAAAAAAGTGGATACTATTTTTTAGGTTATTTATTTTAAATATATAATTATAATTTAATAACTAATTTTAATTAATTTTTAATATTTTTTAAAAGTAGTTAAATCACAACCATCAATTTAAGAATAAATATATTATATTAAGAAAAAAACAGATCCCGTCTATTTAAGAGATGGAGCCCCCTAGTTCCAAGTCTGTACAAAACACGCCATTGACTTGACGCCCATATCACAATTTAGAAACAAAAAAATTTTTATATTTTAAAGAGAAAATAAATACTATTTAATAAAAATAAATAGTTAAAATTAGTCTATTTAAACCCAAAAAAAATAAAAGCACAGTCGCTACATGCAATAGTGTTTCTGCGAATCAAAGTGGGTACCATTTTTTACAGTGTATTTAAAAAAGTGTGTACCATTTTTTTGTTCATTTATTTTAAATAGACAATTATAATTTAATAACTAATTTTAATTAATTTTTAATATTTTAAAAATAGTTAAATCATAACTATCTATTTAAAAATAAATATATTTAATTAAAAAAATGGACCCCGTCTATTTAAGAGATGAAGTCTCCTGTTTCATAGTTTCTACAAAACATGCCATTTACTTGACGTCCATATCACAATTTAGTGACAAAAAGATTTTCACATTTTAACTTAAAAATGAACACTATTTAAGAAAAATGGATAGTCAAAATTAGTCTATTTAAACCCAAAAAGACAAAAGCATGGTAGCTACATGCAACGGTGTTTCTACGGATCAAAGTGGGTATCATTTTTTAAAGGGTATTTAAAAAAGTGGATACCATTTTTAGGTCATTTATTTTAAATAAAAAATTATAATTTGATAACTAATTTTAATTTTATTTAAAATAATTAAATCACAATCATCTCTTTAAAAATAAATATATTATATTAAGAAAAAAACGGATCCCGTCTATTTAAGAAATGGAGCCCCCTTGTTCCAAGTTTCTCCAAAACACGCTATTGATTTGATGTCCTTATCACAATTTAGTTACAAAAAATTTTTCACATTTTAACGTAAATGTTGCGTTCTGATCCTCGGGGTCCAGTCGGATCCATGGTTTCCAGGCAACATAAATGTTGGATATTAGGGGTCATTAGAGAAAAATTGAGACCGAATTTTTACGTGGAAAACCCCCTCGTAAATGGGGAAGAAAAACCACGAGGCTCAGGGCCTTTATGAATGCTTCACTATTTGGACTGAAGTCTTTACAAAGTACAAGCAAAGGAGTCCATTCCTTCCCTATCTCTTGTTTGGTGTTTCTTATGTGAGAGGTTTCTCTTGTCGGGGAGTTTTGTCACTCTTTCCTTCCTCTTACAGGGAAGTGTGGGAATTCTTAGTATCCTTTCCTTGGTGTCCGAGAGGAGCCGGAAAGGGAGGTTTTTCTTTTAGAGTGAATGGGAAAATGAGGGCTCCGAAAAGTCCCTTAGGCTAGAGCCTATGTTGAGTATTTATAGTGGAAAATGGACAGTTGGGGAGTAGACACGTGGCGGCCGATGAATGGCTAAGAGACTGCCCTCTAATCCCCTAGCTGCATTTATGACTGCTGACGTTGGCGGAGTGGCATGCGGCTGGCGCCGCTACAAAGTCTGAGTGTGTCAGGCGCACAAGGTCTGAGTATCAGCCTTGATTTGACTAGGCGTGCACTGTTGAGACGGCGGCTGGCAGTGGTTGCAGAATCCTTGGGAATAGGCGAGGTTGCCTAGCTGGCACTTTCGGCCGAGCGGACGGTAATCCTTGAATCTCTTCTCGGGTTCTCGGACTGTCCTGAGGCTTTGTCGGAACTCCTAGGGTTCTCGGGTGCCTAGGTGGTGCTCTCGGGCTCTCTTTATGAGCTGGTAAGACTTCTCGGACTCATATTGTGATCTTGACCTTTGGGATGTTGACCTCCGTTTTGGGCTTTCTGGGCCGTCCATGTAACGTCCCCGGGCACCGGCTTGTGAATATTGTCCGCTTTGCTACACAGGCGCACGATTTTATTCCTGGCAGACGGCCTCCACTGCCCCCGAAACGCGTCCACAAGGGAGAGGTCTCCACGCCCTTATAAAGGCACGCTTCGTTCCCCTCTCCATCCGATGTGGGACTCTACAGTCCAGCTTCCTTGGCTTGTCAAGCGCTCTTCTGGGCCTTTCGCTTGGGCCTTTTGCTTGGGCCTTACTTTTATGGGCCCCTATATTGAAACCCAACAGTAAAAATGAATACTATTTAAAAAAATATATATAGTCAAAATTAGTCTATTTAAACCCCAAAAAACAAAAGCGTGGTGGCTACATGAAATGGTGTTTCTACGGATCAAAGTGGATACCCTTTTTTAAAAGGATAGACCTCATTTTTCACTTAATTTGGGTCATTTATTTTTAAAAAAATATTTATAATTTAATAACTAATTTTAATTAATTTTTAATATATTTAAAAATAGTTAAATTATAATAATTTATTTAAAAATAAATTACTCAAACAAATAGAGAAACGATTTTAGTCTCTTTAAAAAATGGAACCCCCTAATTTCAAGTTTATGCAAAAAACACGGTTGAATTTATATTGACTTGATACTCATATTACAATTTAGTAGCCAATATTTTTTTTTCCACGTTTTAATGTAAAAATGAATACTATTTTAAAAAATAGTCAAAATTAGTTTAATGAAACCCAGAAAAACAAAGGAAGCACTTCATTTGACATCGAAATAACATTTAGAGATTCCTTAATGTCATACCTTTGATTGATAGAATAAAATAAAATTAAAATTAAATAATTGTATTAAGAGAATATAAAAAAAGATAGAAATAGAGTTAAAAATTAGTATTTTATTTTTTTCATTAATCACTTTTGATACGTCTCCGAATTTGGATTATCGAACGAATTAGGGAGCCACCTAATTTAAGAGTCCAACTAGAAGTATGTCCAATCTTCATTACTTTAAATTTTATTCTTACACATCACAATGAATAAATAAGAAGTTAGAAAAATACGAGACTCATTCTCCAATATATCTTACGACGTTAAAATTATTAATCTTTCTAATGAGTAGAGAAAGATATGAAGAAAAAATGATACGTGGATCCAAGTGATTAGAGATTGAGTGTTTGGTAAAGAACTAGACTCCGATGGATGCGTTTGACGAAATGAGTGGCTTTAGTTGTACTCGTAATGGTGAGTGGCTTTTGAGAGTGAGATACACTCGTTGAGAGAGTGGCTTTGAGAGTCTAAGCGTTTTCTTCTGATTGGAGTCCCCTCTCTTTTCTCCTTCTCCCTTTTTCCTGTGAAGAAAATGATGTATTTATAAAATGTGTGCCGATTTAGCCGTCGTTGACATCACAGCTCTACAACTATGAGAGATAGTACACGTCACCACTGCCTACATTTTAGTGCCCCGGTGATCATGAGGAGAGTTATGCTGATAACCGTTGTCTGCAAATATTCGCTAAGTTGTAATGATTGTTGACCGTTGATTTGAGAATCGTAACCGTCGAGGCAACCCTTTGATTAATCCTAATTGTTCTATTTCAATTGGACGGTTTCAGGTTGAATCGCTTGAGTGAATCGTAGTGTATTGTAGATCTTAGGTTCAGAGAATCTTTTGATGGATCGTCGCTATTTGGACATTTCTTCCTTTGGTAGATTGAGTTCTAAGCCGACTTATAGATTGGCATACCCATCTACTTTAAATAAGTAAATTAAATTATGAGTTAATTTTATATTACTTAGTATATAATAATAATAACAAGATAATAACACATAAATTAGCATAAAATATTTTTTTTTATTTCTACCTAAGAAATTATATTATGACATACTTTAGAAGGTTTAGGATGGAGACAATCTAAATCAAATTGCCCAATTGGTCTTGTCCTAATGAGCCTAAATTTTATAGAATTCTATCAATTTATATTAATATTATAGACAAATATAATCCAAAATTATATCCGATTATTTTTTAGATCGAATATGATTATAGATGAAAGTCATCCGTTCTAGTCAATCCATACTAGATTATGTATGTCATTATAAATATATTTTTAATTTTAAATAAAAGTCAAGTTAAAAATTTATTTTCGTATAATTAATAATATTATGTAATAATTTACCATTTGAATACATACTAAAGTATTATTTTAATGTACATATTATAACTTTTAAATATTTTATATTTTTGGATATCTTTGTATAACTATAAATTTTTATAGAAAAATACTTAAGAAATAAAAAAAATTTCATATCTCAATCCTAACCAACCTGGTTAAAATTATAAATGGGCACGGTTATGATTTTTGGTATAATTTATTGGATCGTGTCTAACCCAACCCAACCTACCAATTATAAATTTTTATTTGAATTTAACCTATATTTGACCTGAATTTAATTTTGATCAGGTCAAATTTAAAATGTTAGTAAATAAAAAATTTAAAAATAATTATTTATGAACAATCATGAATAAACAAAATTAGGGGAGTTAGTTTTTTTTGTTCCTTATTTTTAAAAAATGTAATTTTTTTCTAAAATTATTATTCCTATAATTAGAGTAATTAAATATTGGGATAATAATTTCATTGAGAATAAAATATAAATAAATTTTTTATTTCATCATAACTATGTTAAGTGAAAAATTATAGCTGTTCTCTAAAATATTTTTAAAATATATATTTAAATCTATCTACTTTTCATTTAGGAGACTTGTAAAAAGAATTTTCTAAGAAATGAAATTTTAAAAATTTATAAAATAATAAAAGATGTTAAAATTTCAATGCTATAAATTAAAGTTTAGACAATTTTTTAAATTCTACTCATATAATAATATTTGAAGAATATTGATTATAAAATTATTATTTTAAAAATTTATAAAGAAAAAACAAGTGTATTTAATAAATAATAAAATTTTGATCCATTTTATAATCAAACTTATTTATATTTTTAAATTTTTTGATTTAAGCTAATATTTTTATAAAAAATTTTAAATATCAAAATATATTATATATTAAAAATACAATTATTAATAATAAAAATTAAAAATATTATCGCTTGATCAATATTTAGATTATTTAATAATAAAAATATTTAAATTATTATTTAATTTTTTCTATAATTAAATATAATATATTATTAATTTAATTAAATATAAAAAATAACTATATTACAACAAAAGAATTATCATTATTAAAAATAATGATCATTATTAAAATAAAATGTCATTATTTTATATTTTCACTTATTAACAATTAGATAAATTAGTGCCATCATAAAAAATTATATATTAATAGACTTAAATTTGAGCAACTAATTTTATGATGACAAAATTTAATTCGTGTTCGACTCAATAATTTATTAAATCTAGCTCAAATTAGTTAAGCCAATTCAGTTAACAAATCAATATGAATATTAAACATATAGTATACATAATATATGTATAAAATATATAGACACATGTTATTTAATTAATAATCATAATTAAGAATCACATTTGACATATAATTTGCTATTATATAATACATAAATTTTGTATAACTTTGAGTAATTTTGAAACAAATTATCACAAATGAGTGAAATTAGCTCATTATAGATAAATAAATTTACCAAATTTATTAAGTAATTTATCAATTAATGTCTTTTACCATATACTGTATGATTAAAATTTTTTTAAAAAAAAATATTAATAAATATTAACTTGTTAAAATGTTTACAGTCATAATAAAAATAAATAAATGCATTTATTAGAAAACATTTGAAATAAAATTTGAAAGAGAAAAATATTAAAAATTTAATAATTACTTTTCCACTAAATAAGACCTTTTTCTAACCAACCTATCATCTTTCTTATGAGTCTAAAAGTAGAGCTAAGCATAGAAATTACCACTCTTTCTTCTAACAATCTAATGCGTACCTGGATCTGACTTCAAACAGATTCGAATTCGTCTAGATAGCTCAACCCGACTCCGTTCATTGAGTCTGAATCCTGCACACTACTAAAGTGAACAAGAGGTCAGTGTGTCGGCGGGAGATTATCCCACCGAAAATACTCTGACGCTCAAGTCAATAAAAAACTTTCGAAATAAGGAAGGTAAACTGATAAGTAAGGGAGAGAGAGAGTAAGATGGTCGGGAGTGTTAGCCCGTTGAGAATGTGAGTACTCGCTTTCAGCTCACAGAGAGCGTGTGAAATCGGCGTCCTGAAAGTGTGGAAGCTTTAGGAAACGATTCTCAGAAAGCCGGAAAGGTCTCCTGAAATCTGGAGGCCTTTGGTGGGATTAGAGGATGAACGCTTGTGTAGAGAAAAAAAGAAGATGAGTCTCTGTTCAAACTCTGTAAGCGTTCGTGGGTAAGACTATAGGAAGTCTTTTAGAAAGCTTGTTCTAAATGTTCTCAAGAAGACAAGTTAGAGTAAGTACGAGAGTTTCTGCTTCTGCGTGAGCATTCATGTTTGTTCGTGAGCATCCTATGACTTCCAGAACGAAGACCTCAAACTTATATGGACAGCAGGAGAGCCATATTCTCTGGGCAAGGTGACGTGTTCTTCTGGACTGGCAATGGCGGCCTTTTCTGAGTTTGTAGGCTTGACAGGCTTGATTTGATGGATCCTTTTCCTTCTGAACAGTGCAACGGATATCCAAATCACCTCATCTCTTTCATGCTTTTGTGACCATTTTGACTCCAACGGTAGCACTGAATTTATTGCCACATTTTTGGAGAAGATCAGTTTTTAGGAAAGTAGGTGATCATGAAAGGATAGTTACTTTTCGTGCACGAGTTTGCCTGCCAATTTGGATCTACTATTACAGTACTTCCGGTCAACACTCGAGTTAACCGTCTGTACGGGAGTTTGCCGCCTACTGGTGTCTCGACGATCAACGCTGGCGTTGACCGTCTTGGCCTTTCAGGATTTGAGCATTTGCCTCCTGTTGGGCCATTATTTGAGTTGATCGTCCAGCAGGCCATTTGAGCCTTCTTTGACCGTGAGACAACCCATATTATGATATACTCATCACAATCATATGAAAGATGCAGCAAGGCAGGGTACAATGACAAATACAGAGATCCAAGGGGCAGGCATTAGAAAACTTACCCAAAAAATGACTAATAGAATTCACCTCAACATTCCATAAACACTCATAAAAAAAAAAAGAAAAAAGAAAACACAAATTCCCATTTCAAACTAAATGTTCTCAAATGAATCAATGTTCTGTAGTGTTATTTCCGTGCCTAAAAGAGGCCACTATAAACTAAAAGGAATGCAACCTCAAATTGTTGTACAAATAACAATCCAAAATTCAGATTGATCTTCAACACACCAAATCATAAATACCACATCCCATAAAAATATGCAAAGTCAGGACCAGAAGTTCAAAATTAATATTCAAGAACTAAAGAAGTTCATGAGAGAGCCTATGAGATTTGTGGCCCCTTCTTAATTGTCGTCATCATTGCCTTAGCCCCCACCACCGGATCCGTATTTCTTGCCAAACACAATAACCTGCAGCTTATCATACCCAGCAAGCACACCAGCACCGGCAACAGCACGCAGGATGTTAGCATCAGCACCCTTAAAGAGCGATTTGGCACCCTCGTTCTTGATGATTTGTGCAAATGCATCCATGGAGCTTTTGTATTTAACAGCTTGTCCCAATGTCATCATCATCCTTCTACGCACAGTATCAATTGGATAAGAAGAGTCGGACCAATGGATGTCTATCTACCAAGATCACTCTGTACATGAGTTCCAGAAAAGAGTTGGACCAATTTGACATTATTGTACTCAATCTTCTCTAACATTATCATCTAAAAGGCTGCTTATTCTCTACCCGAACTTGAGACCATCACATTATACAACAACGGCTCTACTATTATGCCAATTCTCCCCGTAAAAAAAATAAAGTATTCTGATATGTTAAAAACAAATAATATTACTATAGGCATGGTTCAGTATGCAGAACACCCCCACATTCCACCCCAAGAAAAAAAATATTATAAAAAAAAAAAAGAAAAAGAAAACACAAATTCCCATTTCAAACTAAATGTTCTCAAATGAATCAATGTTCTCCTTAGTGTTATTTCCGTGCCTAAAAGAGGCCACTATAAACTAAAAAGGAATGCAACCTCAAATTGTTGTACAAATAACAATCCAAAATTCAGATTGATCTCAACACACCAAATCATAAATACCACATCCCATAAAAATATGCAAAGTCGGGACCGAAGTTCAAAATTAATATTCAAGAACTAAAGAAGTTCATGAGAGAGCCTATGAGATTTGTGGCCCCTTCTTAATTGTCGTCATCATTGCCTTAGCCCCACCACCGGATCCGTATTTCTTGCCAAACACAATAACCTGCAGCTTATCATACCAAAGCAAGCACACCAAAGACTGCGGCAAAAGACGCGAGGATGTTAGCATCAACACCCTTAAAGAGCGATTTGGCACCCTCGTTCTTGATGATTTGTGCAAATGCATCCATGGAGCTTTTGTATTTAACAGCTTGTCCCAATGTCATCATCATCCTTCTACGCACGGTATCAATTGGATAAGAAGAGTCGGACCAATGGATGTCTATCTACCAAGATCACTCATACATGAGTTCCAGGAAAAGAGTTGGACCAATTTGACATTATTGTACTCAATCTTCTCTAACATTATCATCTAAAAGGCTGCTTATTCTCTACCCGAACTTGAGACCATCACATTATACAACAACGGCTCTACTATTATGCCAATTCTCCCCGTAAAAAAAATAAAGTATTCTGATATGTTAAAAACAAATAATATTACTATAGGCATGGTTCAGTATGCAGAACACCCCCACATTCCACCCCAAGAAAAAAATATTATTAAAAAAAAAAAAAAAAAAAAAAAAGAAAGGCCAAATGAGCAGCTTAGTCAAGCACATCAAGACAAAAAACTCGCATGTCGAAAGCAAGCTGAGGAAATGAAACATAAAAAATGCTTTGGGTGTTCAAGGATCTAAAAACGAGCATATAACCCAACATACCTGCAATGAACCAACCAATACGACAGGTTTCAAAGAATCATACATTCCAAAATAGAGCCCACGGTAGACTATGATACCGATGCAGGAAATACCGAACCCACGGTAAAGCCCCGCCATACCATCAGATGCAAGAGTCTTCCGGTAAACATCAATCAAACCATTAAATTGCCTTTCGCCTCCCTTCTTTGCAGATTTTGCATCATTGGCCAATCGGGTTCTGGCATAATCAAAGGAATAGACAAAAAAGAGAGAGGAAGCTGTTGGCGCAAAACACGAAAGGCACGGTGACCGAGCGGACAACGCTCTCGAACAGCAATACAGAGCAGAGCTCTCGGACGGACAAGAAAAGTAACGATAGAAAAATAAGAGAGAACACATGAAATTTTAACATGAAAAACTCTTCTTCAATCAAGAGAAAAACCACAAAATAATATACTATAAAAGGATTGTTTACAAGTGTTAGCTATACAAGCTCAAACGAAAAGAAAATAATCTCAAGTGTACAATCTCTCTCTGAAAGTGTTTCTCACTCTATCTTTACAACAAAGCTTGCCCACAGCTCTCTCAAGGCTCACTCCAAGGCTACTCTCAAAGATACAGCACAAACACTCCAAATTCACTTGGCAGCTCACGCATGAGTAAGGGCACAAGCCTTGTATATATATATACAATGGGCCAAGTGGACAGCTGGCCACCCTACTGGCGCTAGGGTGGCAGGATCACGCCGCCTAAACCTGCCATGACGGGCGCACGCGTGTCAGAATGGCAGGTCTGGCACCTCGAAAGTTGCAGCCGCCTCTTCATCCAATCAGAGTGGGAGACCAACCCACCTGCAAAACGCGACTGCAGCAGGCCTACGAAGATAGAGTCAACGCCTACCCTTTCAGGGTCCTCGTCCATGTCCTCAGCAATCTCTCGGATATGACGCCTTCAATAAGTCCTCGTCCGCTTTAACAGGCTTCTCGGATCAATCATCAAAGTCCTCGTCCATTTCTCTAATGGAGTCTGCAGACATAAGTGCCAATCAGGAGAGACCCCAACAAACTTTCCCTCACGACCGAGTGAAGTTAGTCAGACCGGCAATGTCACAACAAGCTTCCAGCTTTTCCTTCGGCAAAACCTTGGTCAACATGTCTAGCCATTGTCATCCGAGCGGACCTTTCCAATTGATAGCTGCCTATCATCAAAAACATCTCTCACCCAATGATAACGTACGTCAATGTGCTTTGACCTTGAATGGAATGAGGAGTTCTTACATAAGTGAATGGCACTTTGACTATCATCAACATGTCTCTTACCTTAGACCTAATTCTTGGACGAACCTCTTCATCCAAAACATCTCCTTACAGGCCTCGGTCACGGTAATGAACTCTGCTTCCGTAGTCGAGAGAGCAACACACTTCTGCAACTTGGACTGCCAAGAGACCGCCCCTCCCGCAAATTTCACCAAGTATCCGGACGTTGATTTCTGAGAATCAACGTCCCCGGCCATGTCTGTGTCTGTGTACGCAATCAGCTGAGGCTTCTCTTTTCCAAACTGCAAACCCGTCTTGGAGGTCCCGCGGAGATATCTGAAAATCCACTTAACCGCGGACCAATGCTCCATACCTAGGTTTGAAAGAAATCTACTCACAAGGTCAACCGCGTGAGTATTGTCCAACCGCGTACATCAAGCTACCAACGGCCGAAGAGTAAAGTATCTTACTCATGCGCGCCTTTTCAGTGTCCGAGGATGGACACTGCTCCTTGCTCAACCTAAAATTGTTAGCCAATGAGGTACTGACAGGCTTAGAGCTCTCTATGTTGAACCGCTGAAGCACCTTTTCAACGTAGCCTTCCTGGGACAACCAGAGCTTCTTGTCCCCTCGGTCGCGAAAAATTCTAATCTCCAGAATCTGCTTCGTCGGTCTGAGGTCTTTCATGGCGAAAGACTGTCCCAATTGCTCTTTCAACTCCTTGATCCGAGCGCTATTCTGTCCGACAACCAGCACGTCATCCACATAAAGGAGGAGGATGACGAAGTCGTTTTTCAAGAACCTCTGAACAAAGACACAATGGTCGGAAGCAGTCTTATGGCATCCTCACCCGACTATAACAGACTCAAACTTTCGATACCACTGTCTCGGAGCTTGTTTCAGCCCATACAAGCTCTTCTTCAAATGATAAACTAGTCCTTCCTTCCCCTTAACTTCAAAACTATCTGGTTGTTCTATGTAGATCTCTTCCTCTAGATCTCCATGGAGAAAAGCTGTCCGGATGTCTAATTGCTCTATTTTCAGATCCAACGCCGCTGCAAGTCCGAGCACTACACAGACTGAGGACATCTTCATAACAGGTGCAAAAATCTCATCAAAGTCAACACCCTTCCGTTGACCAAAGCCTTTCACCACAAGCCGTGCCTTGTGTCTTGGCTTGCTCATGTCCTCGGTCACCTTCAGCAGGAAGACCCATTTGTTCTTCAGGGTCTTCTTTCCCTTGGGCAATTTAGCCAGCTCAAAGGTATGATTTTCATGAAGAGAGGTCATTTCTTCCTTAATGGCCTCAAACCATTTATTCTTTTGAGTGCTACACATGGCCTCGTTAAAATCTTCTAGTTCTCTAGCATCAGTGAGGAGGACGAACTCACTTGCTGGAAGGCGGACGGACGGACGTCGCTCCCTGGATGACCGTCTCACCGGGGCCACCTCGACCTGTTGAGGTGCCAAATCTTCAACCTGAACCTGAGGCACTGGAACCGCCTCACCATGGTTGCCTGCCACACCTGATCCGCCAATATCGAACTCAGAAGGCACTGGATAGACAGCATTAACAACAATTCTGTCCGTCCGGGAAGTAGTGGGAAGAGACTTCTGCTCCTTCCCAATGTCCTCGATGGTCTCGTCCTCAACGAAGATCACGTCTCGGGACCGGACTAGCTTCTTTTCCTTTAGGTCATAGAACCTATATCCAAGTTCATCCTCGCGATAGCCCAGAAAGACACATTCCTTTGTCTTTGACTCCAACTTGGTCCTCTCATCTTTCAGAACATGAACGAAGGCTTTGCAGCCGAAAGTCCGAAGATGGCTGTATGCTGGCTCTTTCCCGATCCAAATCCGCTCTGGAACTTTCCCGTCCGGAGGCTCACTAGGCTACCGGTTGATCACATGGGCTGCCGCCTTTAAGGTCTCGGCCAAGCCTAGCCTCGAATAACATGCACCTGACCCTTTCCATCAGAGTGCGATTCATCCTCTCGACCACGCCATTCAACTGTGATGTCTTGGGTGGAGTTCTCTGATTTCTGATGCCGCGAGCTCTGCAGTAGGTATCAAACGTCCCAATGTATTCTCCGCCGTTATCGCTTCGAACGGCCTTTAATCTCCTCCCGGTCTCTCGCTCAACGAGGATATGGAACTGCTCAAAGGTTCCCGCAACCTGATCTTTGGTCTTCAACGGGAACACCCACAGCTTCCTCGAGCAATCGTCAATAAAGGAGATAAAGTACTGTGCTCCTCCAAATGACCTCCCCGGGAGGGGACCACACACATCCGTGTGGACAAGCTCTAAGACCTCAGATCTCCTACCAGATACGTCTCCTTGAAAGGAGACTCTGCGCTGCTTCCTCGCCATGCAGTGAGGGCAAGTCCTTGACCTGTCTCTATCAACCTCTAGGATGAGACCCTTCTTCGCCAGATAACTCATGCCACGCTCACTCATGTGTCCGAATCTCTTGTGCCACAGGCCCGAGGACTCCATACTTCCTGTGGCATTCACCTTTGCCACCTCGACCTGTGCTTTGAACGTGTAAAGGCCTGAGGCCTTTACTCGTCGGACAATCATCATAGAGCCCTTTGTCAACTTGTAACTACCGTCACAAAGGACGCTACAGTAGCCTTCATCATCCAGCCGTCCTACTGAGATGATATTCATTCAAATATCGGGGACGTGTCGGACGTCCCTCAAAAACAGTCGGGCTCCGGTGTTCGTCAGCAAGGAGACATCCCCTCGTCCAATAATCTTGGACGTCTCCATATTGCCCATCCTCAACACTCCTAGGGCGCACGGAGTGTGAGTGGAGAACAGCTCTTTCCTGGACGTGACGTGGATGGATGCACCAGAATCCACCACCCAGTCAGAAGCTTGCTCAGCCACGCTTACAGAGTCATCAGACTCGCAGGCTAAAAGGAGATCACCTCCTATAACAACAGAGACCGAGGACTCTTCCTCACCTCGTCTCTTTTCGCCCCTCTACTTCCCAGCGTTTTCACGCTTTCACTTATAACAAAATTTCTTGATATGGCCCTTCTTGCCACAATGGTGGCACTCCATGTCCTGATACCGAGAACGTGACTTACTCCGCCCTTTGTCTTCAAAATTTGGGCCACGTCCTCGGCTCCTTCCCCTGGACTCGGTAGTAAGGACCTCAGAGTGCTGAGAGGTGGACGTACCCAGAGAACGCCGTCTCACTTCCTTGTTCAGTACAGCTCTTTTGGCCATCTCTAAAGTCACCACACCGTTAAGAACTGTATTGGCTATGGTGATCCTCATAACCTCCCATGTGTCCGGGAGGATTGCTAGCTACCATAGTCCGAGGACCTCATCCTCAAACTTGATCCCCACGCCAGTCAACCTGTCCACGCAGCCCTAAAACTCATTCAGGTGGTTGGCAACAGATGTGCCATCCTTGTACCGGACTTGCATCAGCCTCATCAAGTGATAAATTTTGTTATTACCAGATTTGGAGGCATAGAGCTTTTCCAGCTTCTCCCACAGCGACCTGGCATTCGTCTCTCCGCGTACGTGATTGTACACGTCATCCACGAACTGCCGGATATAGCCGCACACTTGCTTGTGCTCCAACGTCCACTGCTCGTCCGTTTTTGTCGCCGGCTTTTGTGTGGCAAAAACGGGATCATGCATGAATTTCACAAAGAGCAAGTCGGACATCTTGCTCTACCAGGTGTCAAAGTTTGATCCGTTCAAGCAAATCATTTTGCTTCCAACCTCCATTACAGCCAGCAACAAGATCACCGTTCAAAGAACCAAGAGCTCTGATACCACTTGTTGGAGCAAAACACGGAAGGCACGATGACCGAGTGGACAACACTTCGGATAGCAACACAGAGCAGAGCTCTTGGACGGACAAGAAAAGTAACGATAGAAAAACGAGACAGAACACACGAAATTTTAACGTGGAAAATCCTTCTTTAATCAAGGGAAAAACCACGAAATAATACACTATAAAAGGATTATTTACAAGTGTTAGTTACACAAGCTCAAACGAAAATAAAACAATCTTAAGTGTACAATCTCTATCTGAAAGTGTTTCTCACTCTATTTTTACAACAAAGCTTGCCCACAGCTCTCTCAAGGCTCACTCCAAGGCTGTTCTCAAAGACACGGCACAAGCACTCCAAATTCACTTGGCAGCACACGCACGAGTAACGGCACAAGCCTTATATATATATATACAATGGGCCAGGTGGACAGCCGGCCACCCTACTGGTTGGCCAAAGGGGTACTGACAGGCTTGGAGCTTTCCATGTTGAATCGCTGAAGTACCTTTTTAACATAGCATTCCTGGGACAGCCAGAGCTTCTTGTCCCCTCGGTCACGAAATATTCTGATCCCCAGAATCTACTTCGCCGGTCCGAGATCTTTCATGACGAAAGATTGCCTCAATTGTTCTTTCAGCTCCTTGATCCGAGCGGTGTTCTGTCCGACAACCAGCATGTCGTCCACATAAAGGAGAAGGATGACGAAATCATTTTTCGAAAATCTCTGGACAAAGACACAGTGGTCGAAAGTAGTCTTATGGTATCCTCGTCCAACCATGACAGACTCAAACTTCCGGTACCACTGTTTCGGAGCTTGCTTCAGCCCGTACAAGCTCTTCTTCAAACGACAGACCAGTCCTTCCTTCCCCTTGACTTCAAAACCATCTGGTTGCTCCATGTAGATCTCTTCCTCAAGATCTCCATGGAGAAAAGCTGTCCGGACGTCCAGTTGCTCTATTTTCAGATGCAAAGCCGCTACAAGTCCAAACACCACACGGACCGATGACATCTTCACAACGGGTGCAAAAATTTCATCAAAGTCAACACCATTGCGTTGACCAAAGCCCTTCACCACAAGCCGTGCCTTGTGTCTTGGATTGGTCGCATCCTTGGTTGTTTTCAGCCGGAAGACCCACTTGTTTTTCAGGACCTTTTCCCCTTGGACAATTTAGTCAACTCAAAGATATGGTTCTCATGAAGAGAGGCCATCTCTTCCTTCATTGCCTCCAACCATTTATCCTTCTGAGCGCTACACATGGCCTCGCCAAAATCTTCAGGATCTCCAGCATCAGTGAGGAGGACGTACTCACTTGCTGGAAGATGGACGAACGGATGTCTCCCCCTGGACGACCGTCTCACAGGGGTTACCTCGGCCTGTTGAGGGGCCAAATCTTCAACTTGATCTTCCTGAGGCGCTGGAACCGCCTCGCCATGATTGCCAGCCATTCTTGATCCGCCGACGTCGGACTTAAGAGGTATTGGATGGACAGCATCAACATCAACTCTGTCCGTCTGGAAAGTATTGGGTTGAGACTTCTTCTCCTTCCCAATGTCCTCGATGGTCTCTTCCTTAACGAAGACCACATCCCGGGACCGGATCAGCTTTCTTTCCTTTGGGTCATAGAACCTATACCCAAGTTCGTCCTCGCCATAGCCCAGAAAGACACATTGCTTTGTCTTTGGCTCCAACTTGCTTCTTTTATCTCCCGGAACTTGAACAAAGGCCTTGCAGCCAAACGTCAGAAGATGGTTGTAAGCTGGTTCCTTCTCGGTCCAAATCATCTCCGAAACTTCCCCATCCAGAGGCTTACAGGGCGACCGGTTGATCACGTGAGCGGCCGCTTTCAAGGCCTCGGCCCAAAAAGATCTCGGAAGCCTGGACTCGGACAGCGTGCACCTGACCCTTTCCATCAGGGTGCGATTCATCCTCTCGGCCACGCCATTCAACTGTGGCGTCATAGGTGGAGTCCTTTGATGTTTGATGCCGTGAGCTCTGCAATGGCATCAAACATCTCAATGTATTCTCTACCGTTGTCGCTCCGGACGGCCTTCAATCTCCTCCCAATCTCACGCTCAACGAGGACATGAAACTGCTCAAAAATTCCCACAACCTGATCCTTGGTCTTCAGCGGGAACACCCACAGTTTTCTCGAGCAATCGTCAATAAAGGAGACAAAGTATTGTGCTCCTCCAAAAGACCTTTCCAGAAGGGGACCACACACATCCGTGTGGATGAGCTCTAAGACCTCGGACCTCCTGGAAGATGCGTCTCCTTAAAAGGAGACTCTCCGTTGCTTCCCCGCCATGCAGTGAGGGCAAGTCCTCGGCTTTTCTCCATCAATCTCTGGGATGAGACCCTTCTTGGCCAGATAACTCATGCCGCGCTCACTCATGTGTCCGACCCTTTTGTGTCACAGGCCCGAGGACTCCACACATCTTGTGGCATTCACCTCTACTACCTCGGTCTTGGCTTTCAGCACGTAAAGGCCTGAGGCCTTCACTCGTCGGGCAACCACCATGGAACCCTTTGTCAACTTGAAACTGCCGTCACAAAAGACGCTGCAATAGCCTTCATCATCAAGCCGTCTTACTGAAATGATATTCATACAAATATCGGGGACGTGTCAAACATCCCTCAAAATCAGTCAGGCTCCATTGTTTCTCAGCAAGGAGACGTCACCACGTCCAATGATCTCGGACATCTCCATGTTGCCCATCTTCAACACTCCTGGGGCACTCGGAGTGTAAGTGGAGAACAGCTCTCTCTTGGAGGTGACGTGAATGGATGCGCCAAAATCCACTACCCCGGCCGAAGCCTGCTCGGCCACGCTTACAGAGTCCTCAGACTCACAGGCCAAAAGGAGGTCACCTCTTGTGACAACAGAGACCAAGGACTCTTCCTCGCCGCATCTCTTTTCGCCCCTCTCCTTTCCAACGTTTTCACGCTTCCACTTATAATAAAATTTCTTGATATGGCCTTTCTTGCCACAATGGTGGCATTCCATATTCCGGTACCGAGAACATGACTTACTCCGCCCTTTGTCTTCAGATTTTGGGCCATGTCCTCAGCTCCTTCCCCTAGATTCGGTGACAAGGACCTCGGAGTGCTTAGAGGTGGAAGTACCCTGAGAATGCCGTCTCACTTCCTCGTTCAGCACAGCTCCTTTGGCCATCTCCAAAGTCACTACGTCGTTAGGAGTTGTGTTGACAATGGTGATCTTCATAACCTCCAATGAGTCCGGGAGGATTGCCAGGAACCAGAGTCCGAGGACCTCATCCTCGAACTTGATCCCTATGCCATTCAGCCTGTCCACGCAGCCCTGAAACTCATTCAGGTGATTGGCGACAGATGAGCCGTCCTTGTACCGAATCTGCATCAGCCTCATCAAGTGATAGATTTTGTTATTTCCGGTCTTGGAGGCATAGAGCTTTTGCAGTTTCTCCCAAAACTCCTTGGCATTCGTTTCTCAGCGAACATGGTTGTACACGTCGTCCACGAACTGCCGGATGTACCCGCACACTTGCTTGTGTTCCAACGTCCACTCCTCGTCCGTTTTTGCCTCTGGCTTTTGTGTGGCAAAAACGGGATTATGCATGGACTTCACAAAGAGCAAGTCCGACATCTTGCTCTATCAAGTGTCAAAGTTGGTTCCGTTTAAGCAAGGCATTTTGCTTCCAACCTCCATAGCAGCCAGCAACAAGATCACCATTCAAAGAACCAAAATCTCTGATACCACTTGTTGGCGCAAAACGGAAGGCATGGTGACTGAGCAAACAAAACTCTCGGACAGCAACAGAGCAAAGCTCTCGGATGGACGGCCAAAAGTAGAGATAAGAAAGCAGAAGAAAACACACGAGAGTTTTTAATGTGGAAAGACCATTCTTCAACCAAGGAAAAAATCACTAAAGAATACACTATAAAGTATAGATTGTTTACAAGAATGTTAGCTACACAAGTTCAAACAAAGGAAAAACAATCTCAAGTATATATCTCACAATCTCTCTAAAAAGTGTTACTCTCTCTATCTTTACAACAAGGCTTGCCCACAACTCTCTCAAAACTCACTCCAAGACTACTCTCAAAGATACAGCACAAGCACTCCAAGACACTCAGCAGCCCACACAAGACAAGTAAGGGCACAAACCTTTATATACACAAAGGGCCTAGTGGTCGGCCAGCCACCCACCCTACTGCCAGTAGGGTGGCAAGACCACGCCCCCTAGACCTGCCACGGCAGGCGCACGACCGGCGTGGCAGAGTGGCAGGCCTGACACCCTTGGAAGTTGTAACCGCCAGAACATCCAATTAGAGTGGGTCAACTGCCCACCTGCAAAACGCGGCTACAGCAGGTCTACGGAGAGAGAGTCAGCACTTATGCTTTCAGAGTCCTCGTCCATGTCCTCAGCAACCTATCGGACATGACGCCTCTAATGAGTCCTCGTCCGTCATGACAGGCTTTTCGAACCACTCAAGAAAGTCCGCGACCTTTTCTACCTTGTGAGTTCGCCGACATAAGTGACACGAGGTAGCTAACCCAACACATCCTTCATAGTTCTGGCAAAATAGTCACCAATGCCCTTGTAAGGTTCAGACAACCGACCAGCTTTAATCATCTCGTCTTGATTCTGAATCAACAGCTTGACTCTCTCAATAGGAGCAGCTGCAGTCTTTGAAACAGCTGCAGATACTCCACCCATGAGAAAATCAACCATAAAATTCCCTTTCTCCGCTGGAGCTCGTACAAGAACTGGAGAGGCCACTGCAAGACCCGTGCCTTGGTACGTAGATGGCACAAAATTCTGCAAACCGCCATTTACATACACACTGCAGAGATTGAATAAACTGGAAGACCTGGCACGTAGATTCGGCAACAGATGAAAGATAAGAGAAGATTGCCCATGCATTTTCAAAAGTATTGATGGATGCCGTGATCCATCTCCCATGTTTGACACCATGATGGTGACCTGCAAAAGAAGAATGTGGTGCTATATAAGAAGAAATGCAAGGACAAGCTTCAATCACCACATCAATAGTAATTTCACATGAAGAGAAATAATATGAACAAAACTAATGCTTCACTGAGAGAAACTCTGCACCACCTAAGGGGCAAGGAATGTTATAGTGTAACCTCCTATTCGTGCAAAATAAAAGGTTATGCACATTGAGCAGAAATAAAGAACACCAATATGACAGACAGAAATCTCTTGAGATGCAGAGTTTCATCATTTCTCTCTTTAGTAATTAGAAACTGAGACAAACTTACATTAACTCCTCAATCATGCAATCCTAAACTGATACTAACGCCTCAATTTATGAACAATTATGACTTGATTGAGAGCAGTAGTTGTTACCAATCTACCAAACCAAGGTCAATAAGGCCTGTTACAAATTTTAACGAGTGCTATGCTCCTCAAAATTAAGACAATCAACTTCCCATTAATCACAAGGTAGACCTTCAATTGAATGGAACCAGAAAGAACAGGATCAACAATCAAGCAAGGTCTAACTAATCACCCAATCAAGCAACTAAGGTGAAACCAGTTAAAGAGGGCTCAGGACTCGGATCAGATAGAACCACAATATATGTACATACGCATCAGGCCTCTTTAAGATCATAGGTCTAAAATAATTCAATCGAAAAAAAAGAAAATTTGACATCGTTCTCAGAATCTTTGCTTTCAAGGAGATGGATCAACAAGTTAATTAAAATCAAACAGATCAAAATCTCGACTTTGAGCCCACATTATCACCCTTTTACAGAACTTAAATAAGAATGCCAAAGATCAACACATATCTCACAACAAATACAGAGCACACAAAACAATGCAAACGCCTACCCTCTGTAGAGGTCAACAAATGAGCAGAGCGCAAAAAATTCAGAATTATACCCAACAATCAAATATTGATGAAACTATAATACAGAATTAACAAGACTCAAATAAAACAGCAGGATGCTTTAGAACAACCCAACTCCCAACTCCGTGAATCTACACTGATCGAAATAAAACGCATCGATACGGAGTTTGATCGTCAAAATGCAAGATCCGGTAGAAGAACAATCTAGGGTAGCTATCAACACCCGTAATAACAAATCATTAGCAATTGAACTAAATATCAATTAACCTAATGATGTTGAAAGAGATCTACAAATAAAATCATAGATTACAGACCAGATTTGCGCAGAAGGGCTGCAGAGGAGGAGAGAGAACAAGTTTGGCGCCAACCCGCTGGCTTCCCAGAACGTTTGAGGACGAATACGGGATTGCGAGTTTTCTTCTTAAAATAACGTGGCAAGATCTAGGGGCCCATCAGGGTTTGTCACTAAATATATGCCCCTAATAATTCCAATATTTACGACTATACCATTGCTTTCTCCTTTCGCGTTTACATTTTTTTTTGGGTGCCATTTTTAGAATTTTATATTTATTTTTAATTTTACTCTAATGTTATATTTTTAATATTAATTTTATAAAATATGAAAGAATCAGATAAAATATTATCACCTCAAACATGCTAATGCTTTTGATGCGTACCTGGATCTAATTTCGAACAGACTCGGATTCGTCTGAATTATTTTACTCGATTCCGTTCACTGAGTTCGAATCCTGCACAACACTAAAACGAGCAAGAAGTCAGCGTGTCGGCGGGAGGTTGTCCAATCTAAAATACTCCGACGCTCAAGTCAGTAAAGCCTTCTAAATGAAGAAGGTAACTAGAAAGCAAAAGAGAGAGTGTGTGAGATGGCTTGGAGTGTCGGCCTGTTGAGAATGTAGGTTCTTGCTACCTGCTCACAAAGAACGTAAGGAAGCGACGTCCCGAGATCGTGGAAACTTTAGAGATTGAGTCTCAGAAGGCCAAAGAGGTCTCTAGGAATCCGGAGATCTCTGGTGGGATTGGAGGACGAGCGCTTGCGTAGAGAGAAAGAGGAGAGGAGCCTCTGTTTAAGCTCTGTAAGTGTTCGTGTGGAAGATTGTAGGAAGTCCTTCAAGAAACTCGTTTTCAGTGTTCTTAGGAAGATAAGTTACAGAGTGAGCAAGAGAGCTTATGTTTCTGAGTGAGCTTATGTGTACATGAATGGGTATTTGAGAATGCATGCAAGAGCGTGTAAGAGCATATGAGAACATATAAATGCATGTGTCTTCCAGAACGAAGACCTTAAACTTTTATGGACAGCAGGAGAGCCTCTTCCTTTGGTCAAGGTGGCGTGCTCCTCTTGGGCTGACAGTGGCGGCCTCATCAAAGTTGGTGGGCCTGACAGTCGTGATTTGATGAATCCTCTTACTGTTGTACAATGCAACGGATCTTCAGACCGTCTCATGCTTTTGTGACCGTTTTGTTGGCGTTAAGATCATTGCCGCCTTTTTTTTTTTGGAGAAAATCAGCTTTTAGGAGGACACGTGGCCATAAGAAGACCGTTACTTTTCATGCAAGTGTTTGCCTGCTAGTTTGGGCTTGAGCCGTAGCAGGTTTGAAGCCTTTTTGGGCCTGCCGCTACAGTGCATCCAGTCAATACTTAAGTTGACCGTCTACACGTGAGTTAGCCGCCTGCTGGAACCTACATAGTCATCGCTGGCGTTAACCGTCTTGGGCCTTTAAAGACTTGGGCCTTCGCGTCCTGTTGGGCCGTTTTTAAGTTGACAGTCCAGTAGGTCAGTTTGGGTCTCTGTTGACCTTGGGTCAGCCCATATTTCGGCGTACCTATCACTAGCCCCCTATACCGGTAGCCAGAATTCTGGCCTCCGGTATGTTCATGATAGGATACCCTTCACTGTCCTTTGTCGTTTGAGGATTCCGGAGGACCCTATGAAAGGCGGAGAGGAAAGTTAACCGGAACTGTTAACCGTCTTTGGCCAGTTTCGAAAAAAAATGTTGACCAGAACTGTTAACCATCTTTGGTCAGTTCCAGAGAAGAATGTTGACTGGATCTGTTGACCGTCTTTGGCTAGAATTTAGAAAGCTTTTTGCAAGTCCTGATTGAAGTGTGGCCATCAGCCGGCTTACAGGCCAAAAGTAGACACGTGTCTTCTTTTGGTTAGGTGGATATTCGGGTCATTAATGCGCCTGAGATTTGCCTTTTGAAGGGCCAAACAGGGAGGCGACACGTGGCAGAACTGACGGCGTCCTTTCTGAGAGGTTTTAAGTCGTTTTGCCGTTCAAGCTTCCCTCCACACTTTGAAATCCTTCTTTGCCTCCTTGCTTCGTCTTCCTCATTTTTGACTTAGCTTCTCTGAGAAACCCTAGCCCTTTCTACAAGCCATGGCCTCCGTCGCCGACATCGCTTCCGTCCTCAGAAAAGGTGACGTAAAAGCACTTTGCGTTGAGTTTAATATCCTGAAGGATATTGCATGGAGGGTTCCGGGGAAAGATGACAGAGCTTTTTCTCAACCGGCAGGGCACATCACGATTTACGAGGCCCACCTGATGAGCGGTTTCCTTCTTCCTCTGCTAGATGACTTGCACTCCGTCCTGCAAGCTCTACGAGTCCCGATTGCTCAACTTCACGCCAACGCCATACGGTATATCTGCACCATCTGTATTTTCCTTCGAAAATATTCCAAGAGGTTGAGGATGCTGATGGTGAAGGGTCTCTTCAAAATAAACCAGGGGGACGAATGGATATTGCTCGTCCCCCGTACTGGCCTAAAAATAAACACAACCATCTACGACTCGCTCAAGAATTGAAAGAACCGATTCTTCTTCGTGAGCGTGGGGGGACCTAGCCCCTTTACAAGGATTGAGGCCAAGTGCCGGAGGTTTATACGAAGACGCCGTCTGTGGCGGAGACGGCGTTCCTAGAGTGGTTAACCAAGTTGATTAAAGACCACCCTGCCGATTTGAAGAGGGATTTCTTGGTCTCTAGGGCAGAGACCAAGAAGGTGAACTGGGAATCGCCTTTTCCGGTTTAAAAGCCCATGCCGCCAGCTAGGATGATGTGGCCGGAGGATTCCAAGGGTCTGATCATCCGCATGCGCCACACAGACGAGGGCTTTATTGGCCCGTTGCCTAAGAAGGTGGTGGAGACGCCTTCCTATTCATCGTCGTGCCCTGACTATATCACCGCCGGGATCTGTAGTGGCCCCAGTAGCACTACGGACTTGGAAAGAACTTTTGAAGACCTGCTGGTGGCCACGGGAGTAAACATCATTTTGGCACAGCCCGCACCGCAGGCGGCTCCCGGAGCGGTGCAGACAGAGTCTTTTACGGAGCCCGCCTGTGAGCCAATGGTGGAGGCACAGGAGCCATCCGTTGGCTCTCCAATCATGCGGGCTCCTACTGTGGAGCAAATGGCGGAGTTTGATCTTCCAGCGGCTGGTGCGGAGGCTGTAGTTAGAGAGCCTGTGGGTGCTATGGACAATGATGATGAGAGACTGCTGGACGAGATCCTGGAGGAGGCTGCCACCATCTCGGCTCGAGAGGAGGTCGCTCCTGGTCCACCGCCACCTAGGCCAGGTCTGGAGGCTAGGCCTGAGAGGCCTGTGAGGAGAATGTGGGAGGTATAATTCTTGGTGATGGCTTCCGCGTACTTTCTCATTTCTTGGATTTCTAACTTGTTCTTTGTTTGTCTTTTGTGCAGTTGAGGAAGCTGGCTTCTGCCGCCATCAAAGTGGTGGAGCAGCGTGATCGAGTGATCGCCATAGGGAGGCGGAGATCGCCTGGCTGGATGCCAGGTTAGCTGCTTCGGGGGGAGAGCACCGCGAGGAGACTACAGCCCTCGAGGTTGTCTTGGCGGGAGTGGAGACGAAGAACTCCAACTTGAAGGCCGAGGTTTCCCATCTGAAAGAAGAGGCTGAACAAGCCAAAGCGTACACCAGTCGACTTGCCAGGCGAGTAGCAACCTTGGAGAATGATCTGAGTCTCTGTATCCACCCCCATGAGGTTGAGGGCATGATGCACGCGTGACTATTGGAGGGGATCAACGTCAATCGGCGCATTGCGCGGTTGGTCGATCCCGGCTTCCCCGTTGAATTCATCAATCTGTCCAACAGAGCGGCGCAACACAGAGACGACCTCGTGGGAGAGCCCCGTGACATTTAGGGGCCTCCTCCGCCCCCGTAGCCCCCTATGTTGTACATTTTTGTGACCTCCCTTGTATTCATGTACATAAAATGTAATTTGCAACACATTTGGAAGCAATAAAATAGAAGTTCTTTCAATTTTGTATCCATTTGCTTTTACTGCTCTTGTATTTATAGTCTTGTCTGCATTGGATGGCTAACTTGGTTGGCCAGCTACCATATTGTGTTGCTTGAGGAGTGAGGTCCTTAGGCTTTGTAGGTGGTTGTGCCAACCAGCCTGGTGGCGCTGCCCAAGTACTGACTTGGGCGGCCAGCGTGGGAGAAGGATACTTCTCCCTTCGACCGTTGTTGACTGATCGCGCTATCTCTTTGTAGAGGAAGTCGTTGTGTGTGCTGCATAAGCCCCCTAAGATTTTAACCGTTATCGAGCCACTTGAATGACCAAGGTTTAGATACGACCGCTAATGGGCCGCCTGGATGACCAGGATTTATTACGATCGCTCTCGGGCCGCTCGGATGACCGAGGTTCATATTAGACCGCTTATGGGCTACCTGGATGACCAGGGTTTAGATTAGACCGCTTTCGAGCTACCTAGATGACCTGGGTTGAAATACAACAGCTAATGGACCGCTCGGATGATCAATGTTCATATTCGACCGCTTGTAGGTCGCCTGGATGACCAGGGTTTATTAACAAGAGGGTGAGGACCCTCCCGACTTAGGGGCAATCTAGATCAGGTAACCTGCAAAACAAACACATATATATGCACATAGGAGGGGCAGGCAGTATGCTAAGTAAACACTTGGTTTGGCACATGTAAAACAAGCAGGCGAATGTACATGCACACAACAATGCAAACGCGTACCTGCACCTCCTATTGGAAGTAGCGCCTGAAGTGGATTGTGTTCCACGTTCGTGGAACCAGCTTCCCGTCCTGGCTCCGAAGCTTGTAAGCTCCGTTTCGCAAGACGGCGGAGACAAGGAACGGTCCTTCCCAATTAGGTGAGAGATTATTGCGGCCTGCCAACTTGCCTGTGGCTTCGACGCCTTGTAGGACCAGATCTCCAATATCGAATTATCATACATTAACTTTTTTATTATAGTATGGATAATCTGATTTTGGTAGGCCACTTTCCATACTTTGGCGACGCTGCGTTTACATTTGTGCCGTATCGATTTGTGCATAAGGGCTGCATAGGACGAGAGAGAACGAGTTTGGCGCCAACCCGCTGGCTTCCCAAAACGTTTGAGGACGAATACGGGATTGCGAGTTTTCTTCTTAAAATAACGTGGCAAGATCTAGGGGCCCATCAGGGTTTGTCACTAAATATATGCCCCTAATAATTCCAATATTTACGACTATACCATTACTTTCTCCTTTCGCGTTTACATTTTTTTTTTGGGGTGCCATTTTTAGAATTTTATATTAATTTTTAATTTTACTCTAATGTTATATTTTTAATATTAATTTTATAAAATATGAAAAAATCTGATAAAATATTATCACCTCAAACATGCTAATGCTTTAACTTTGATTATTACCTCATAAATACTCCAATAAAATTATTACCTCCTACGAAAAATTCTAAAGTAGGCATATCGTTAAATTATTCTATATCTAAAATATTTTTAATGTTTTATAATATTATCAGATAATATTTAAATTTATTGATTTGAAATAGGATTTAAGTAATATGACAGTCACTCAGACCTTCCATATTCAGTCGGTTTATTCTATTGACCATCTTCTCATTTTCGCTGGTCAACATCCCGTTGACCGGTTGAAGTAGTCCGGCTGGATTCTTCAGCAAAGTTAGATGGCTCACGACTTTAATAAGTCAATATATTGACCGGTTGAGGTTGTCCGTTTCGGAAGGTTCGATCAATATAGTTGACCGGAATTTCTTTTACTTATAGTAGCACACACGTGCTCTGTCCAAGTCCTCCTGTCACAAGGACTTTCACACGGGAGTGACCCCTAACAGTATGTTAATTTTACTTGGTTGATATGCGTACCGGAAGTACTTCAAGGCGAGCACCGGGCCCATCCCTACTGCCACGATGAGCTGAAATGGATATTTAGATTTGCTAATATGTAAGCTCAAGCAATTGTAGAATCATAAATGGATTTGTGTAATTTTTAAAGTAAATTCTTTCACAGAAAATGAAAAAAAAAAGATTAGTTTTGGTGTTTTTCACTTAAATCATCATTCTTTTTTCCCAAATACTTCAAATTCAAACACACCTTGTTTATTCAGCATTATTTCATTCACAATGACACATACTCACACCTAAATGATGAAAGTAGCAAGTTTTACAAAAAACACAACGTGCGAAGTGAAATAGGTACAAAAAAAAATAAAAACAAAACAATGTGCTTTTACATATTAAAAAAAAAAAACATTCCCACCCCTATCGTTAACAATTGAGAAAGGGAAGCGTCGGCAGCCTGGAGTGAAAATCTCGCACAATTTGAAGGATACTAGAAGGGTCCGGTCACAATCGATTGTACGAGATCTTGTTTTACATTTTACAAAAGCTGTTTACAAGACTTGAGGACGTGACAACCGGGTCATACAGCTACAATTCAATCATTGTAAGATTGTTGTTTAGGCTAATCTAAACTAACAAAGTTTTTTAATTTTCATTCCTAGAAAAACCATTCTATAGTATATTTAAAGATCTAGGACAATCGCTAGATGAAATCTATAAATGACAAATCACCTGAAGTCCAACAATTTCCAAAATACCATTCAAGGATTGGATGATTATTTTTGGGATCAAGAAGCCAAAAAAACCAAAATGAATGCCCCTGCTGCCCTCAAAGGGCTTCACTGATGACCTAAAAGGCCAAAAGATCAGATCTTGAGAGAAGTTGTACCATCACGTGGAAGCTTAGCAGGTATGGCAGCTCAGTACAGGCTGCCCAACACACCTATTCCAGCAAGTAAAATTTAAGGATGGTGAGGGAAAAGAGAATAAGGCATTAGTTTGGGCCCCACCCCTCAAGAGACAGGGTGGGATTATCGATGCAAATATCGGTCGATATATCTAATATATTAGCTTACAGTTCTTAAATTTTTGATATTATCTTATATTAATATATCCACGATCAATACAATACCGATATTTTCATCAAAGAGTAGGATCAAAGAAGAGAGGCAGCATAAAACTTACAAACATAGTTATCCAGTAAGATGGTTGCCTACAAAGCCAAAACATTGTTGTGTACATTCCAGCTGATGGTATGGTGCTGACAATCGGATTGATAATATGGAAGGAAAGCAAATTCCCCCACATGGCTAAGAGTTGCAATATAGTGAAGGAACTGCAACCAGAAAAAAAGATAATATTATAGTAGGCTAACTGATTATTATTTGGGAGGAATTAAAGTAAGAAAGATCTACTAAACACAGAGAAAAGGCAAAAAGAAAATCCTTCAAGGAATTATTATTCAGTAAAACTCCTAAAAGGAAACCTATCACTTAAACTTTCAAACAGCATTCCACTCTACAATATGAAGGTCCAATTGGACACGCGTTGATATAGGTCTAATTTTTTTAAAATTTTTTAAAAAATTCTGACAGGCTACAACACATCGGACACATAGTGAGCATGCTTGGAACACGTTCAGACGTGCTTAGGATGTGTTCTTCACGCATTTTCTTTCAGGATTTTTGCTCAACTTTTGTATCTTTTTGCTATTACAACATGCAAAATAATAAAATTAAAATTTAGATATTTATTGATATATAACAAATTTATCATATTAAAATTTTTCTTTGTTTGTTAAGTTATATCATTATTATTATTTTACTATAATAACTTTCTAAAAATGTTATAATAACCCATTTATATTAGTTTAATTGAGAACTTTTACACAAAAAATTATTAAATTAGTATAAAATAATATTGTTCATTGATCACAAAAAGAATAAACTATAATTTTAATTAACATGTCCCAATATGCCGTGCTTTTATTTCTAAAAAAATAGTATCGGCATGTTAGTATCATATTATGTCCACATTGCATATCAGTGCCCATGGTTAGATTCACATTACCAACAGCCAGTTTATTGTGGTCACTGCTCAGTGGTAAAGTCAAATCTCAATTGCAACATGAAATGCAAAGATGAATAGGTT